>UFQX01000316.1:222121-246778 GCA_900497675.1 Arapaima gigas
CCCCCCCCCCCCCCCCGTCACACTCCCCATATCCCTTGTTTCTCTTCTTTTTGCTTATGCCCTTACTCCCCTGACTTGTCTCCCCTTCTGTGAAAAGTCCAAATAAGCTGCTGGGTCAGAGAGCTTGCTTGCGACTCTGACGCTGCAGCGCGAAGGTGTTTGACGTCTGTGATTTCTCAGAGTTAACATTTACATATTTTCAAGATGCCATCATTTTCATTTGTCGTCTTTTTGTTTTTGTTTTCTTTTTTTTCCTTCCCTGGGAACCTGTCTGCTCTGATCCAAGCGCAGGCTTGAGAAGGGCCTTGTTGCAGATGGCGTGAAGAGACGCAGGGGCTCGATTTCCTCTCAGAGGCATTGCTTACAGCCGGACTGCACGGGCAGTCTGGTTATGGAGCGGCTGATGACAGCATGCTTGAAGCAGCGCTGTTGTAGCAGCAGCCAGGTGGGGCGGTCCTTCCTGCCTTTTGTTTAGTCTGTCCGTGGAACCGCACGAATATTCTAATGAATGTGCAACCTCAGACTTCTGAGAAAATCATTATTTTTGTTTTACAGTTGCGGTTATGAATTTTGTAGGTGGAATACTGTTTGTGTTTGCCACAGACTGGGATTTAATGCTGCAGCCGTCATGGATTAGACCGGTTAACCAGGACAGAAACTGAGAAGTGTGAGATTTTGCTTCCATAATGTTCATCCCAAAAAAAAACCGGATTGTGCCAATCCCAACGAACAAGTGTCAGGATTACCACGTACATTGGGTGTCAAATGATTCAACGTGCGTGTTAACCCTGGTGTTTGGCTTTCTTGCAAGCATTTCTGTGTCCCCATAGGGGCATCCCGAGAGCTGGAGGGGACAGAACACGCCTACTTGTTTGTGTTCCGCCTTTTGACGTATTAATGCTGCCATGGAATAGCAAGGCCACTGGGTTTATGACTGTGTGTTTTAACGTAACATGTTTAGTCCTCAAACTACACGTACAATTGTACATCCCATTCAGGATTTGCCGTTATCCTCAAGTCCCGCAGCCCCTCAATTCCTGATCTGTCCATTTTCTCTGGCTTGTGGGTTAGGACATTGTGACCTAGAGCCAGGCGCTGCTTGCTGACATTCATAGCTTCAGCTCTTCATATTCTGGTGTTCACAAATGAGGCGATGAATCACTTTCAGTTTTCTGATTTTTTTTTTTCTTTTTTTTTTTTCTCCACAATGAGGTTGGATTATCACAAAAGTATTATGATGTCCCCACATACTGGATGGATACTCGGAGCAACATATTTCTTGATCCAAGCTGAAATGTTATTAATGTTCCAGTATTATCAAGTTGGAGGCATTTTATCTTTTAATTGAAAGTGACGCCCCCCCGTTTCTGTTTCTTCCTCCTACAATGGTACAGTTGTTCTTTTTTCTTTTATTTGTACCATGACACTTGTATCTCCCAGCTGCTCTGCTGTGTTTGGTCATTTGCCTGTGAACAGCCCTTGAACTGAACTCTGAACTGCACGTTAGCTGAGCCGCACTGCAGTTTTCCTGTCCTCTGCGAGGGCTGAGTACCCATGACCTCTCCAAAAGTTTGCAGAGAGAATTCCCACTGATGGATTCATGATCCCAATTATGTTTATTTCACTGCAACCGCAAGCAAGAGCCATAGGTGTCCATAGTGGTCTGCCAAGTTCTCTTTGCAGCTTTTTGCCATGACTGAGAAGACAGTAAATTTTCCTCTATGTTATTGATTTAGCACCACACCACCATGTGTCTGTGGCCTAGTTTCACGGTATGGTACCAATTTATTGCCATTGCATGGGGGGGGGGGTGGCTGTAGCTATTCACATCTTAGGCCATGTTTTGTTGCTGTAATCCTAATCAGATCATATTCTTATCAAAACAGACACAAAGGAAGCATAGGATGTTATGTGACTAGGAATACCCTCAGTGTTTGTTAAACCAAGCGTTTTGATCAGGATGCAAATCCTGCGACCACCCTATGTGTGCTTGCATATTTGGAGTCCGCGTGCCTGGGGTGACCCTTGGATTCCTTCTGGCCTCTGCAAATTGGTCTACTTACAGTTGACATTGCTTGCTGTGTGCTGGCAGTGCTCATATTTTGAAAGCCCTTGCTCTCTCCAGGTCTCCTTTTTTTTTTTTCCTTGTTCTCTCCATCTCGTTCTCCCTCTCTGCTGAGAGGAACAAACAAGGGTTGTTGGCTTATCTGACTTGTCTCTAAAATAATAGAACATGAAGTGAACACTTACTTAATCAGCAGAAAATGTGTTCTGCCCTGCAAGTGGGGGGGGGAAAAGCCCACGTTGGCTGGCAGACACAGAGACTTGCCATTTTGGGGGGGCTATAACGAAATATAAACTTGAGTAGAGAGAGATTTCTGAGAGAATCTTTTTTTAAGAGGTGAAAACGGGGTGCTGTTCCAGCCAAGGCGGATTCCCCCCCCCATAATATTGCATTCTCCATCTATATATATTTTTTAAATTTGCTTTCTGCTTTTTCTTCTGAGTTGCTTTGACTGCTGCTATCACTCTGCCTATTGCCCCAAGATCCCTTCCACCAGGTATCCTCTACAAGTGTTCTTCAGCTCACACTCTTGCAGAACTGAGTCGAGATGGGTGAGAAGCAGCGGTAAATGGTGTGTGTGGGGGGGGGGGGGTTTAAATCAACTTTGTCAGTTGGATCAGGTAATTCACTGGCCAACTGGAACAAAAAAAACCTCCTAGATTTGGTCCTTGGGGTTGTGGTTGACTAGCTGTGCCCTTCACTGATGTTACTGTTATTGATTATTGCTCTGCATCCAGTACAGCTTTACTGATAGCAACAACAAGGCCAACAAGCAGTCACACCAGATCTTGTGTCCCAGATTGGGTTCTGGGTGATGCCTTTCTCAGTGGCACCTCCCTCTCCTCTGTCAGTTGCAACTGGCTCGTGGACACAGACCTGCTGTGCACATGCCACGCAAGAAAGTGCAGTGTGTTAGAGCCTGGGCCACGTAGTCTGGTACACTGTCTACTTCAAAGGCTCCATGAGTCCCAGCTCTGACAGCAGGGAAGACGGGGAGGTGGGCTTGTGGGGGTACCACAGCAGAGCAGGTGGGTGGAAGTGGATTGAGTCTGGACCACAGCACAGCAAAGGGAGCTGAGCTCTGTATATCATAATTTTGCTTGGGGGGTTTTTTAGTGGCTCCACGTGATAACTCTTTGTCCGCAGTCCAGGCGTGGCTTGGCAGCCTCTCCGTAATGCCACAACAAGCTGTGACGGAAGCAGGTGGTTTTCAATGCAGCGACGAGCGAAGTGCAGAGCTGTTTACGCAGCTCGTAGGCACCGAGTGTTAAACTGCTGCCCCTCCGTTCTCCAGGAAGTGATCACGTCGAGAACATCTCACTCCTGCGGCCCTGATGGCTCTCCCACCACTACTGCTTCCCTTTGCGTGCACTGCATCGCTTCTACCCCTTTTCTGATGGGCTTCCAAGCATATTTCAGTGGATTTGAGGAGGTGGGGGTCTAAGTTCCAAGCAATTTTTATTTAAACTCAGAGTGACAGTTTTACTGCTATGAAACCAAGCCTTTTGATTTATGAGGGTGGACTGTTACCATGGAAATAATTGCATCCATAAGGCTTGTTAATTGATCACACTTTTTCCAGTAAATTCCATCAGCCTTGGACATAATGTAGATTTAAATAGAAATAATATTAATAAACAAGTGAATAAAAAATTTAACCTGTTTTTGTTTTGCTAAACCGTGCATCTTATTTTTCTAAGCATAAAAACAGGATTGCTCCAAAAAACACCATGTTTTTCCAATCAATCTTAACCTGTTAAACTCAGTTCTCATTTCTTCTGTGATGTTTCAGACAGGCCTTCCTGTGCTTTGCCAGTCTGCTCGAACTACTGGGTTAGCTTTATAGCTTAGACCTGTCACACTGACACTTCTATAAGCCAGCTGCTAGAACCGAGCAGGGGGTAGTAATTACCACCTAGCTAATCCTGCTTTAACTTGAAATCTGCACTGTTTAGGAGGACGGTACAGTTGGATGCCGTTTCCCTTGGCTGTGCGTTTTATTGTCTTTGGGCAAGTGGAATGGTGTATAAGCAGAAGGACCATTAATGTTTGAAGCTGCAGTGATGTGGTGGGTGAAAATGCATAACCAGTATAGCAAACCCAACGGTGACGTGCAGTTCATCGGTTGGCCATTAGGTGAACACCAATTTTGGCAGAAAAACTTTTTTTTTTTAAACGTTGGGCAGCTACTCGGTACAGTGTGATTATATACATGAAAAATATTCTCCATACTGTGGCTGTCTAGAAGTCTTGAGACAGTAAATCTTTGCAGTAGATGCTGCCATAAATGGCTTTGCTATAGTTTATCTTAATGATGAAAAAGACAAAACAGCCAGTATACAAGCCCCCCCCAAAACATGCACACCCAAAATTGCATATTTATTTATTTATTTATTTTTCTGCTGTCAAGCATGTGCCATATGCTTCCCTCATGACTGCGGCAGCCTAGTTAACAAATTAATTGGAATCCAGTAAAAACCACAGGACAGGACCCCAGTGGAGGAGCGAGCCCCCGTCTGCAAGCAGAGCGAGACCAGAATTTCAGACTTGTTTACTCTGTTCTGTGCTGTCTCCCTTTTCTGGATTGCAAAGCTGACCAAATTAATAAATTTCTTCTCATTTATGTTACTATTCAGTCATTATTATTATCATCGTGGTGTAATGGCTCCTGTAGTTGTTAAAAAAAA
This sequence comes from Arapaima gigas, assembly GCA_900497675.1. Classification (NCBI taxonomy): domain Eukaryota; kingdom Metazoa; phylum Chordata; class Actinopteri; order Osteoglossiformes; family Osteoglossidae; genus Arapaima; species Arapaima gigas. The sequence continues at coordinate 226,874 of UFQX01000316.1, forward strand.
AAATAATAAAAAAATAAAAAAAATACACAAGCTCCACAGAAGGGTTTGGGAAGTCTTAAAACCGTCAATCTAATAAGTTTTCTTTGGTGTAAACAGTGGTCTATTGGCCACGTAGAGCATCCCACCCCTTTTATCTTCATAATCCCTTTTTTGTGTTTCGATCTAAGACACAGTCCTCTTTCACTTCACCTCGCTGTACTCCTTCAGTCCGTCTCTCTGCCTCCCTTTCTCCCGTTCTCTTTCCTTGGGCTGTTCCGTGAGATGTCTGTAAGTTTATATAGGAATCAAGCCAGGATTTTCCTACCAGCTTTTTCTCATTAAAGTATTGTAGGAGGCTGGAGCAGCAGAGAATGGCATGAGACGGGGAGGGGAGGAAGGGGGTGGGATGTGTGCTACCCTGACAAACCAAATTCCCATTCTGCATCTGAATCCAGTTACTTCAACTCTGTTTGCTTTCTCTCTGTGTGAATTATTCAGTTCTTTCATTGGCACCTTCTCTTATAGCCATAGTGTTTCCCCTTTTTTTTTTTTTTTTTTTTTTTTTTGCACTTTCATTGTCCCTCAGTACAAGTCCTCACTTTCACCTAGACAACTTTGACTCTGGCTTTCTGGGAATGGCTCGAATCTGATCTGTAGCTGTGAGACTCTCATATCCAATATCATGTAATGTTATACAGCATGGATTTGTGCCGGTGTCATGTTCACTCAGGATCTTACACTCACTTTTGTTGGTGGTGAATGCCTCTTGATTCCCAGATTATGCATTATTGGCAGGAACAAGGCAAAGGTACAGTATGGTGGGGAAGGTGATGATGGTTATGGTGTGGGAATATCATACTGGAGATATTTGTGTATCACAAGGTGAGGCATTTCCAAGTGTTTGCATCCCCTGATGTGGTGTGCACAGGGTCCCTCAGACATCCCCTTTTTAGGATATGGCTGGCTAGGGTCTCAGGTGCCAGTGACAAAAGCCAGGACTGACCAGTGCTCTTATCGCCCTCTGTGGCTCTCAACAGGCTGCTGATGTTTGTCAGCCACCACCCACCATCCTGCGTTGCTGCAATCGCCATCAGAATTCTCCGGACAGAATGTCTCGGAAGGAAAAAAAAAATCTCAAGAAAGTCCTCATCGTAGATAAAAATGGTTATAAATATCTCTTAAGGTGGAAAGTATAGTTATGTAACGTTTGCGACATCTTCTCAGCTCAGCATGTGAGCCTTTATGTCTCTAAAAAAAAAGTCTGAAAGTTTCATATCTGTTCTCTGGCAGTCTGTTCCTATAACTGTTGACTCCAGTTGATTCAATAACTGACTTATGAATTGAGAGAAGTCACATTGTGCTGTAAAAATGACCATCTGAAGGTTATAAGAGCCACTTGTAATTAAAAAACGGCTTGCAGGAAGCTCACCTAGATATTAGCTTCAACTGCCACTATGCCTATCCTGGGTGGAGAAGGGAACCGGTCCAGGGTCGAGTCCTTGTACGGTAATTATGACACAACACTCTTTATAGGGATTCGCAATGCTCCTGTAGGTCTCCTGCCAATGTGACAGGGAAAACTACAGAAGGTTTTCCTCACTGACCCACAGGATTGAGGTGATGCCATGGTGACATGTAGTTTTTTGTAGTTCTTAATGGCAAACAGCTGGGCTAATTGACCCTGTTGAAAAGAATGAAAAAGTATTAAAGGAAGCTGGAATCTAGTGGCAGGACAAGCTAGCAGCAGGGAATATTTAGGTTAAGGATATGGGCTTATCACCCACAGGAAAAATGGAGTCATGTGGCTGTCAGATGTCTAGCTTTTGAGGCAGGTACAGGGAACCTTCCTCCATCGGATGCTTCCTTCACGACGAGCTGTGTGCAGTTTAAGGGAATCTGGGAAACCCCTGTGCCGTGAATGATCCGCCTCGAGGTTGGACCCGATCTGTTGTCGCGGTTCTCCCGTTTCTTCTGCACACGGCTTCCCTTTGTATCTTCGTGGTATTCTCAGTAACGGCTCTTAGCTGTCAAAACACCAACACACAATGTTCTGCAAGTGCACATGGCACGTATTCTGAGCTTCATGAAATATTGCAGCAATGTTGTAACGTTGTCTCAAATGATCTCATCCAACCCCCCAGAAGGAGCCCCCTTCCCCCTATGAATCCTCAAACCTTATTGCTGTGCAGTTTTGTATTGTAATGTGCCGTGTTGTGTTCCTTGGTCTCATTTGCCAGTGTTTGGTGCAGTGTCACCCACGAAAGCGATCTGCTGTGCGATATTTGTACGGCTGTCTCTTAGCACACTCAGCGACTCGACGCTCGCAGGGGCTGCAGTGTCTTGCCGCGCTTTTATTGTGAGGAGCAGACGCTGAGAGAGGGAACCCCCATGTGCCCTCCCAGGGAGGGGGGCAGTGAGCCTGTGTGTGCTGACACAGTGCGCCCAGGGAGGGGCAGACACAGCACTCGCGGTCTGGTGTCTCTTGTTAACGTTTTCTGTTCAGGATTTCCTACAAGATGTGGCTACAAAAACAGTTCCAGACCTCCCTTCCTCTCCTCTCTCCTTTCCCCCGCTCTCGTTTTTCTCAATCTTTTGGGTTTTTTTTGGGAGGCAAAAAAAAAAGGTAAAGAAAAAACGTGAAAAAGAGAAACCTGCTTTTAATTTGCTGGGGAGCAGCAATGCATGAGGGACTCCTCTGGGTCCTAACTCACCCCCAACTCATTATTTCAGGTTTTTCTGCCAAATGCCTGCTTAACTCATAGAGAAAACAAGATTAAATGATAAATTCAGTGCTTTTTGCAAGCTGGTATTATGGTTAGGGAGAATTCCTTTATGATCTATTTTTTGTTTTTTGTTATTTTTTAGCCTCTATTTTCTCTCTCTCTCTCGCTACGTAATGATTGCGTAAAGTGAACGCCGTACAAGACTGTGCTATGACATGATGGCACTGCCCACGCACAGCCAGCAACCATCTTTTCGCGTCTCACCCAGTATTACTTGTTTTCTCGAGTAAACATCTTTTCACAACTGAAAAGCTGCTGTATCCCCCATACTATCTGCCTCTGCACCAGTTGCACCACTGACTGAGGACTGACTAGCAACGGAAGTCACTAGAGATCACCTCGCTTGAACTTACTACATCGTGCTGTGACACAGAATATTGAAGTATTTAAAAAAATGTTATGAACACACTACTTTTTTAAGAAAAGGAACTTTGGTAAAGACTACGGTACTGGACTATTTAATAATAGTGTGGCTAATATTATATCTTATGGCTAGCAATAAAACGGAATAGGTCAACAGCATCAACAAATGTCTGAAAATAAGATACCAAATGGTGGGCTACAAAAAGTACACAAATAATTACATGCCACATGTAGGATCCCACTTATGACTGACGGTGACCAATGTGACTTACAACCAGGCCGTCGGTTCCCAACCCAGTTATACGTTGAGAACAGTCTGCAATGATGTGCTGAATAAACATATATAGTAGGATGGGCAACAATAAAAGTTATTAATGCTCCACATTGTGAAATAATAATTGTATTTCTCTAGTTGCCTGTCTTATTTGCCGCTAAAGAACATGCTTGCAGAGAATGGTTAAAAAAACTACAGTTTCTGGGGGAAAAAAAGAATATAAGACTTGTACGTAGTTGGAATGTCTGATTGTTCGTCATTTCCTTTTCTGTAGACATCTTCATGCCCTACTGCTTTTCTCCATTCAGTTTTAGGCTGTATGTTTCAACTCTCTGGGGTCCTCTGTCTCTACACCTACTGCTTGTCTGCTTTTTAATTGAATTTTTGATGTGCACATTGCACTTCAGAACCATTAACTGAAAAGAAGGAACAACAGTGATGAGCCCACAGGCTGATGCTTAACAATGTCAAAAGACAATAAAGATGAAAATTATATCACAGTATTGGGTAATGAAGCAGTTGTTGATATATTTTTATTTTAACACCTTTGTTAATAACTTAAGCTTTATACAAAGAAGAAAAGAAGAGGGCAGAATTTGCCTTTTAGTGTTAACAATAGGTGCAGGAAAAAAATGATCAGTGTCCTCTGTGTTAGTAGGGTTCCTCCGTTTCGACTGGACCTCTGATGTGTTTTAATGCCAAATTTCAGCTTCCTTTTTTACTTGTCTCGGTGATGTGATGTTACTGAGTGCTATGCAAAGATTATAGTTTACTGAGTGAGACTGATGAACTTAACCAGGCAGGAAATTTGATCTGCATGTTCATTTTGCTCATCCTGAAAGTTATTTTTTTTTTTTCCAATGACATTTGGCGCGGTATCAAAATTACTGAGGCATGAAAGTGAACGACAAGAAAGTACAATAATTTTAAGAGAAGAAGCAAGGGAGGGAGTCAGTGGACAATGGAACAGGTTCAGAAATAGCTTGCGGACTGTCCTGTGACAGCGCACTAAGTTTCCTGATGGATGCTTTTACAGTGCATTTATCCAGTATTTTGGTCGTCGTTTTTGCCAACAGCATAGCGGTGTCCATTGCTGACCCCTCAAGTATCCTCCCGCAGGGACAGTCGGCAGACTGAGACAGATGGTCGCAAGAGAAGCAATGCAGCCACTGTGCATTTTAGTCCACAGACTTCCCCGTTCCCACCTCCCACAACCCTCTGTCCTCATCCAACTAACTTTATCTTCCCTCTCACCCATTCGACGTTGTTACTTCTGAGTTTCTTGTAATGATGAATATTAAAAACGGGCCGCGGTCGATCTGCTTGGCGTCGGACATACCTATCTTCACATCCACTATTTGTTAGCGATGAAGGCAGCCATAATCTGTTGATTCTTTCAGTGTCAAAACAGCACTTCTTATGCATCAGCCTTATTTGCGCTGCATGGTTATTTCATTAAAAGCTACCCTCCTAATCCTAGCAATTACCTGTTTTACAGGTTGGCCCGAGGTAAATGAGATAAGTGATAAAAGGCATCAGAGTAACTGCTGAAAAACCTCTATAAATAGTGCTGCTTCCACTAATTGTGCCTATATAAGTTATAAACAAACTTCCCCGTATTATTTTCAATTTACTCCATTGATGTAGTTTCTTTTTTCAAAATGGTTGCCTCTCAGCATTTTACATAGAATGAAATAACAATTAAATAGACATTAAGCCACTGCAAACTACAGGACAGACAGCTGGTATTATAGTAGCTAAGAGCCTGCAGCTGTTATGAAATGGCTGTTAAAATTCCAGGAGACACTCGTTTCTGTACCGATAATTGACATATTTCAACCAAATTACTTCAAGAAAAATTTCCAGCCATATTTATATTTACATTTATCGTAGATACTGTTGTTCAGTGTGACATGTAAAAGTGAAAATATAAAACTGAATGAAAAATATCCCTCTACCTGACCTGAGATGCTTTGCATAAAAGTGTCTCAACCAAACTATAGACTGAGGTACAGCCAATGAAGGTTTTAACATTCCATCGTTCATTTTTTTTTTTTTTTTTTGCTTAACTTGAATAACTTTTAAGAAGACAGTTTGGAAAAACAATATTAATTTAACATGAAAATTACGTACTGGCACGTGAAAGATGTCATCAGCTGAACGACTCAAAGATCCCAGCTTTGACACCTGCCATTTAATTCTATAGTTGCTAAATGAATGACATTTATACAAACACAAAAATTTGCCACCATCTCCTATTAAGCCATCTGGACCCGTGACAAAGGTACTGTCAAAACATTTCTGACAAACACCCAAAAAACCTCATTGTTCTGCCAGGAGCTGGTTTTGCTTTCCTTGTGTTTTTATTTTTTTGTCATTTGTAACGATGACTGAAGAGACACTTAAGATAAGCTAGTGTGTTAGGGAAATGCGGTGGAGTCTGCTGCGGCACGTGCGCCAAGCTCCTCAGGACACGAGAGAGTTCCCCCACTTTCTCCCACCACACCATTTGTCTTAGCCTGTGAAGCGTAACCATCAGTCTGCTGTGAGGCCTCCTCAGGCTGCCTGCCTTTTCCAGTAGAGGTAGTATGATGCTTATTGAAGCAGGATCATAACCAGAAGGTTGCTGGTTCAATTCCCCAGGATTGGTTTATTTGCCAAGTACTTAACCCATGTGGCTTCAGTAAAAAAAAATAAATAAATAAAAAGGCAGCTTGGTATGTTGCTAGGGGTTAGAAGTGCTGGTGTCATTTGAAATAATCAAACCTCTGTCAGAGGTACATCTCTAGAGCTCTTCTCTTTCCATGTCATTTGTGTGTCTGTTTGATAACTTTGGAAAACGCATATTCTTCTTCAGCACAGACGCTGGAATTGTCTGTTTGGACCTGTATTGGTGGGTTTGATTTGGTTTTATTGCCAGCTGTACCTGGGGAAAAAAATTGTCCTGTATTGTTGCAACTCTCTGGTGTGATCTCAGTGGTATAATGAAATAACATCCATTCACCTTTGTCTTTTTGTGCTGCACAAAAGTGGTAATGACATGTTCTGTTTTGGATTCAAAGTCATGAGTAATTGATAACTGAATCTGACCGCTGTTTGAATATTTTACAGCTTTCCCCTCTAGGACGTCTTCGGATATAAGCAAATAGAGCAAGCAGGGTTGGCAGGGTCTGGGCTGTTTGCAGTATGGTATTTTCTACTTTTCTTTCCTCATGTCTTAACCACGCATGCATGTAAGTGAAGAGAAAAGTGTCCACCTCTCATGGCTCTTGGTCCCCTATCACTATGAATGTATCACATTGGCCACAATATTGTCTCCTCCTTTCTTGCCGGGATCTGCACTGCCCTGAGCTGTAGCCAATCTGGGAGCATGTGTTACCCAAGCGGTATGCCCTCTTTGGCCTGCGGCAATCCTGTTAGTGTCTCAACAACAGATTCAATAGGCACCCCACTTTTCCCCTGATGGTGTTGTTCAAGAAAGATGATTACATGCAGCCACCGAGGGTGGGATACAGCATGCATAGCTGAGGTTGATGCATGACTGTTAGCCCTCAGATCAGGGTAGTTAATGAGTGATTTCGTATGACCATTGTGAAGCTAGGTGCCGGCATACGGCAGACTCCAGCTCTGACTTGTCTCACAGGTGCTTCTACTGAAGGTATCGTCTTTGGCTCCCAGAGCACAAAGCTGAAGGAATCCAAACCGCTAAACATTCTTTCCTTTACCTCCGTACTTCTCCGTCTTCTATTCCTCTCTCCCCCTCTTCCTTTCATTTCACTTAACAGGTTTTTCCATCCTTCTGGTATGCTCGCTCTTACCTTCTCTAGCCAGGGTTGTCATGGCGATGTGCTTTTTTCAGTGCAAGCTAGTTCTTTTCTCCCAATTCATTCCTCTCGTTCGCATTCTCTTTTTCTGTGGCTATTATTTTTGTTGTTGTTTCAATTGTTGTTACGGTTTCCTGTGCACCCTGTAGTTAAGGTGGAGAGTCTCCTGTGCTACTTTTGTTGGGGTGCCAGTCAGTGCAAAATGACTGCCACAGGAGGAGAGCCCACCTCAGAACTCCACCTCCCTTCTGGCAGGAAAGACAAAGGAGGCAATGCAGGGAGTGGTGGAGAAATATGTAAATCGCTGGAGGGACTCCTAGATCTTTTTTCCCTGCTCAGTGGTTTTTATTAGCATAAATGTTCTTGCATTCAAGCTCATTGTTTGTGTTGGCTGTTTCAGCCCTATTTTTTATTGGATTCTGAAAGTGTCTTTATTGTTAGAACAAGAAACATCATTTTTACTCCAGCCTGCATGCCAACACTACATTTTAACAAGTTCAGCCTGCTTTTGACTTGGAACTAGGTGTTTGTTTAATAGTGGTTTTGATGTGCCCCATTGGGTCAGATCGGCAGACCTTTCTCTGGTGGTTTTGTTGACAAGATCTGTTCTTGTGTCCAAAAGCTTCCCTCAAGTTAACAGGACACGTCAGGCCTGGGTCGGCAGCGTAGTCCTTTCGACACCCGTTCTCCGTAACCTTTGTCACCCGCTGTGACCAGTTAATATTGCACTATATTTTTGTTGAGTATCAATAAAATTCTTTGCTGGAGACCAGTAGGCGGTGTCATTATCGTAACTGATTTGGTTAGACTGAACTAGCTCTGCTGTGTACCAATCTGAACCCTCTATATCCAAATTTTTGCTGTAATGGCTGTTGAAAATTAATGTGTATATTTGTATCCGAATGGAAAACTTTCACTATAACAAATTTTCACCCGAAGCTCATGCATAATTGAAACATCAAAACATGAATAAAAATCGAAATAAATTAAAAAAAATCTACAAGTAAATACTGTACAGTGTGCTGTAATTAAATAATACTCTATCAGCTGTTTTGTTTTGTCTGAACACGTTTGCGCTGTGTCGCTACATTTATTGCGCATTAATTTTTTTAAAATAAACTTATTTGCATAAAATGGCCAGTTATTGTGTGGGAAAAAAAGAGGCAGCGCGGTAGGTTACTTTGACACACATCTTTATTCCCTTTATTTAACGTGTCATAACAATGAAGTTGGGCTGCGAACCTGGCAAAGCGCCCTCTCATCTTGTGTGTGTGGCACAGTGACCGATGTGAAATGTGCTGTACTGTACACACTGCACCACACACTATAAACATGCACATGGATTCATAGATATATAGTTGTTTTTTTCCTGGGGCTGGGGGTCCATTATTTATGTCCCCCCCATTTAAAATAAGAAATAGGTACTTGATATCCAAAAAATTCAGTGTCTGACGCATTCTCGGGGACGAATTAGATTCGGATTCCGGGGAATTACTGCGTTCTCCATCTTCTGTTGTAATCAAAGCTCAGATTGCATTCTTAATAAAAAAACGAACATTTTGCCTCAGAACAGCACATACTTTTACCCTATGCAGCATTTCTCTATCAATTTTTGTTTTGGAGACAGCGAAAGTAAATGTGTCATTATGCCTTGTTAGGTGACAGCACTAAAAGACTGGATTCATATAGCTTTACATTTGAACAAAATTTATTTTATGTAAACCATGACTGTGGTATGCAAGACTCGGACCGCAAGTAAGCCGGAAGCACATGGACTGATCGAGGAAAATAGAGGCCAGACTGAGGAACTGCAAGGGGCAAAGTGTTGTTGCTGTTGTGCAGTAAAGTTCCTTTTGTGTTTGATTTAGTGGCTGTTCCTGCAGTGCTTGCTTTATATTGAAAATAAAACACCATGAGGCACTTTGGTGTGTCAGAAACACTGAATAATATAACCAAGCAGAGGTCAAAACCATTTATTTAACAGCCACTAACCCCTCCGTGTACTGACAGCCTGGGTAACTGTCTTCAGCTGGGCGAACCAGTCAGAGCCGAGCCTTGAATCATCTCCTTTCAGCAGACAGCGTAGTGGTTGAGGTACGAAACATGTCATTAAGAGGCTGTTTTCATGCACTGTGATGCGTGTGCAAGCAAGGTTTGTCCCTATTTTGCTTGACTAAAACATCCAGGTGTAAAGATAAATAATATAGGAAATTATGCTTGACTTTGGAGGAAAGCATCTGCGAAGCAACGCAAGTGTTAATCCTATCCACCTCTCCTGTAACACCTACGGCGCTCCTAACCAGTAGACGTGTCAGATTTAGTGTCGCACCTTTGGCTTCGTCAGGATTTGGAGCTGGAACCTTAGCAGCACCACCTACAAAAAGTGCAATTAGCCCACTAACCTGAAGATTTGAGGCTGGGAGAAAGCAGTCAAAAGTTCTCCACAAATATGTTGCTGTAATTAAATTGCAAAAACATAAAACACAAAGCATGTATCACACCCCGGCTGAAATGTCAAGTCGTGGGCTTTTGAGTTTGAGGTTCCAAATTGCCCTGAAGTCCAAGTCTGAAGCAGCTGACTCACAGAATGGGAATCATTTTGACTTGTTAATTGAGAGCGGACGGTAGAATAAAAGAGGAGACAGCCCCCCACCCTCGGTCCCGCCGCCGACCCCACTTTGCGTCGCTAAAGAAACTTTGGCAGCCTTTCATTACTACAAACTCCACAGAGCAAATCGTTGCTGACGAGGGAACAGCCCTGACATCCGCCTTTGTCCCCATCGGGGCGAGTGACTTTTGAAAGCACCGTTGAAAACCTCTCGCTCCCCTGTGACCCCCCGCCTGTGCAGCACCTCTCCTGTCGTAGTTAAACACCTTTAATGGAGACTAAGAGGGAGAAAAAATAAAAACAGAAGGGCAGAGGTGCAAATGTGACCTATGGCAAGTGTGCGACACTGACAGGTGAAGACAATACAGTGCCGATGGGCATTATCTGCCTTGACAGTCATGGTGTGAGGGAAGACAGTGGCTCCAGTTTTGGGGGGGGGGGGGGCAAATGAGAGTGGTAGTGGGGGGGTTGCAAATGCTTCCCACTCTCTGAGTGAGTCACGCACTGATGACTTACAGCTGCTCAATGGGCTCCAGATATGGAGAGCAATATATATATAATATATTCTATTTAGGTGCCACAAGACCCAGTGATATTTATTAAAGAGTTGTTCAGTCACGGATGTGCCTATTTACTCATTCATTCATTCATTTGCTGGCATTTACCTGTCTAACTGATACTAATGCACACAAATAGGTATTAAATATGGCCGCACTCCATAATTTCTCTCTGGAGTCCAGACTTAATGGATAATAATGCATGAGGACCAATTTAGCATCTTGGGGTTTTCCCTTTTTTGTATTTTTCACTTATTTGGTTATTATATGTTTCTTTTTTAAGCCACAGTTTTATGCAAAACATTCAATTAATTTTTGCAGTTTGCTTCTCGTCGTCACTCAGGGAAGGCAAGTCCTTCAATCTTTGAAGAGTGAGATGGTACGCGATGCACGAGAAATTAGCGATAAAGACAGATTTGCTGTCAGCTTGTTCCCAACTGAACCTTTTTTCAACCGTTACGTACAGTCCTACGAAAGACTAATTTCGACTTGAAATTAGCAGTAGATTGGAGATATGGGTCCAAATATGACTCAGGGAAGTTGTTTCTCATTGCTGTCTTTAACACGAAATGCTTCATTTATTGCTTGGCTGGAGGAATAGAAAATTTGTGAAATTGTAACATACATGAGTTGTTCTTGTTAAGAGCATTATACTAAATAATTAATCATTTTATGTGCATTTCAGGAGAAAAAAAAAATCTGTACAACTGGGTTGTTGTACTCCGGCTAATCAGAGCAGAAAGATGTGTCTTAATGTTCCCCTGCCCGAGACTTTGATGGATCTGGCATCTAGCAGCAAACACACTGTGGGAACGTTCACTGTGAGTACTGACAGTGTACAGAATTTTGGCTCTCTATGGTTAGTTTAGACATTTAGTACACACTTCTCTGCACACACAATGTACAGTTTTACAATTGCTCCAGAGAACAAGTAACAGTGTTCTGCTCACGGCCTTAAACTTGCAACCTTTTAGTCATAAATCCAATTCCATATTCAACGTGGCTGTGCTGTTATTATCGTGGGGCTATTACTGCATATGTTGTTATTACACGATTTCTGAATATATTACAATAAGACTGTTTTCAATGTTGTGTTGATGTGTAGTTTAGGGATTGTGGGATGATTTAAAGCGATTTTTCACATGATATATGTTCTGAATACTGTGGTATTTGTGTAAAGGGTCTCTAATTATAGGAAGGTAACTTTTTTTCTTTGAATCGCTTCCTTTTTGCACAGCGAACCCCCTATAAACACCACAGAAACGCAGAAGGTGTGGCAACATTACGGTAATTCTACTTCTGCAACACCATCTGAGAAGAAACAATATTCCCTTCTCATGCAATTGCCCAAGGGGCACTAGCAGGAGAAGTTGGCCATGCAAGGTCTAATGTGTATTAATATCCTCTCTTTCGGAGTTTATTGCACACTGCTTGTGAGGCATGTTAGGCGAGCCCGGTCATTAACCTGCACGGATGTTAGCTAGTGGAGTGTGGGTTTAGTGACTGTTTGTGTGTGCCTGCCTGCGTGTGTGTTCTCCCAAATGCTGAAGAAACAACAACAGCGATAACAGCTGATATATCATAAAGCGCGACACGTGATGCAAATGTAAAATAATTAATTCGTAATCCCAGAAAAAACTAAGATGTTAAACATAATAATAAGACCTAGACAACACCCTGGCCTTAAAATAGTAGAAACTAAAGAGGAATTTCGTCTCGGTTTACAGCTGATTAGCTCCTAATGGATTGGTACTTCTGAAACACACTGAACACTAAAATGAATGGTGCTGTTAACTATAAGAAGAGTCTACATTCTCCACAAGTGAAGTGCAACACAGAAGCCTTTTGAACTGAGTTGAATCCTAGCAGAGCAGGAGTTATTGAAGCACGACAGGGTCAACATTATTCCCGTGTCTTTTGTTTTTTTTTTTTCTTTTTCATGCCATTTTTCATCTATTTGTTCCCTGAGACAGACAGAGAACGACAGCGAGAGGGAGAGTGTATGCGTTAATGTTTTTATTTTGTCACTCTGCGACACCCGTTTTTGTACACTTAACACAAATAAGAAGTAAAGGGGGTGCAGAAAAGGCTGGGGTGCATGCAAAAACAAAGGAAAGCACAGAAGCCTTTTACCTGTCACTCAGAATCGTCTGCAATAAACAGCGGGGAGGGAGGGTGGGGAGGCGAGCTGGAAAACACAAACACAGCGAGAACAAAGCTTCGTGTTTCCTTTTTATTCAGCACCGATACAGGGCTGATTGACGAATACGAGGACATAGAATCCCCCACAATACCGACAGGCTTCAGAAGCTTTCAAGTCCACTGGCATGTACAGTTGTTCAAACAAGCTTAAAATGTGCAGGTTTTACATGTTTCGTGCAGCTGGGTCGCACAGGTTCACTCAGGTGAAGTGTTTTAGTGGTATGTTCACTCCACAGGTTCAAATATTCAGTACAGTTATCTGTCTGTCTACTATATTCTGCCGGGAGAATTATCATTTTACCACCACAATAGATTAGTACATCCAAGAGCACAAAATTGAGCTTTTTAATACATTAATTCAGGCTGTATCAGTTAATCAAGGGTTATATATTTGCGTAGCAGTAGATTATATACCGTTGCAGTACAGCGTAATGGACGACGGCAGGCTAAGCAATGTGCTTGACTGCACACCCCAGCGGGAGTGAGGTCCCTGGCCTTTGTTTTAGAGCAAATGACATTCTGTTACAGCTGGATAAGATGTATTGCCGGTCTCTGCAGCTAACAGAGAGGCCTAACCACCCCAAGATGTTCTGAATTTCAGGATTCAGCAGAAGCACAGATACGGAACCATTTATCACAGCTGTATGAAAGTGGGACGGCAATAACTACCCCCCGCCGCCACCCTTTTTTTTACCCAGTGCTACTGGATGTGTCACATTATTGTTGCTCCAACCACCAGCGCAGAGTCCCTTAGGAACATGCACAGGTGTCCCTGTCAACTGTGTCTCCTCCTTTGAGTCCCCTTCGCTGGAACAGGGGCTGGTGAAGATGCTGTGCTGGACTGGTGGAATTTATCACTGTCTGACTGAGTGTGGTGAAAACCAAAATTCTAAAAGGTCCAGATAGAAATTCTCCGCCTTTCACCACAGTTTCCTCTCAGGAGAAACTTGGGTGATAAATATGTATGAAGAAAATGCAGGAAACTTGTAGGAAGACTTTGGTGATTGGGTCTGGTTTGCACGCTTGGGGCAGGACCAGACTAGCCAGGAGAATCAGAAGAAAAAACGACATTGGAAGTGGCAGAAACCTTGGCATGCGCTAAAGAAAAGCCTTAAACAGGGATTGGTTTTAGAATGCCAGTCCTTTGTAGGGGCTTTCCGCTCCCCACACCTACTTAGACAGCCTGGACCTGAACACACATCTTCTTCTTGCAGAAAGCTACAGTCATTTCAAATGTTGCCTTCTCCACCTCAAGCGTGACCCCTGAGGTTCAGCTGCTGTAGCTTTTTATCTAGCTGTTCTTTTCCGTTAACTAGCTTTGGGTTAATTCAGACGGAGCTCATACACCACGTGCTCCGGTTATAGATTGCGGGAAGCCTGTAGTTCGTACTGTTTTATTCCTTTTGTATCGTATTTTTGCAGTTTTGTACACTGGTCACTGGAGCGTTTCATTGTCGTGTGAGTCGAAACAGACCGGGGAGAAAAGACATCCGTGTATTTTTAGTGAAGCGAATTTATAACGGGTGTATATTAAACATTTAATATGTTGCTCTGTTGATGAATATAAAAACCAAGCATTGCCAAGTCTGTTCCAGTTATTGCAGCTCTGGTTGTACTGTTGGGTAATTGTTTCAATTGGAGCTCTTAAGTGCTGTTGTCATGGTGATTGTGAGTGCCAAATCACAGGTCTGCTGCAGGTTTGGGGTGTCACGGAATCGCTGCCCTCTTAGCCATCGAAGGCTTTCAGGCCCGGATTTTCAAAAGCGGTACTTCGCTCGCCCTGAGATTAGCGCGGGATATCAGCGCGTAACTGCTGCCAGTTGTGAAACCAGAACATTCTTCTGATAACCAGTGAAAAAAAAAAAAAAAAAAAAAAAAAAATCCGAACTGATTGGNCCAGAACATTCTTCTGATAACCAGTGAAAAAAAAAAAAAAAAAGAATAGAATATCCGATCTGATTGGAAGTTGATTCAGAATTGTTTAAATAAGCGTCATTTAGCATTTTTTGGACACGACACAAAAATAACAACTCATTTTTGTGTTTCCTTTGCTGGAGGGGGAAAACAAAGTCGAGAGGATACCATCACCCCATTTGAATTCCATTCATTGCTTGAGCCTCCGAAAAAAGTTGTTTTGACTCTGCCTTAAGTGACACTAATCGCAGAGCAGATTTAATAGTTTTGACTGTTGAATTATATGAAAGGAGACAAAAAAAAATGGAAAAAGTGGCCATTATAATCCCTTTTGCTGCATGCCAATTACCCGTAAGTGAAATATCTGTCATGGACATTCCGGATAATTGTTTAGCCACTTAGTAAGTTATACCTCTGAAAGGTCCTACAGTTTCTGTTTCACAATAATGTTTGGCCAGGATTCTCTTTGCGTTTAATACTCTCTTTTTTGAAATTAAAATCATAAGTTTCTTATTCTTTATATGGCTTGGCCTGAAACAGGCACATTATTATTGTGCACTATATTAACAAATGCCACTCCAGACCGGTCACTACTGAGAGGCCTTTGAGACATGTTTGCAGGCAGCTATTGTTTTAGCAACTTATTTTTATTGGATTGCAGCACGAAAAGGTGTAAATTAAATGGAGTGGCTGGACGATATTAGTTTTTTATTTTTCTGTTTCAGTTTTTGACGTGGCGGACCCTTGATAACATGATCCCTCTCCTCGGTGTGTACCATAGAGAGCAAGAGTTGCCATTTCACCCTGGGTTCCCTCCAGCAATTCATTCCCTCAAAGTCTGCCAGAGACATTATTCAGACCGCAGCTAAAGGTTATTATACCACAAGTTCTGCCTCTGCCGTTGACGTGGCCCTGCGGCCCTTGCTCCCTCTTGACTTGTAAGTCCCTCTCTGCTGCCAGGATAAAGTGTGGAGCCCAGGAGCCAGCTGGAGGCTTTGTAAGTTACAGTTTGTTTTTTGTTTTTACTGTATCAGTGTTGGCACTGTGGTGCATATGGTGTTACACCAAGATTTACAATGATGGTCAAAACTGACTGTGGCTCCGCGCCTTCCAGGCTTGGAACAGACGGATACTCTTTCACGCACCCCTGGTTAGATCGTAAAAGCCCCATCACAAATACTGACTGAGGAGTTGGCAGGTGTGTCCCTGAATATGATCTGAATATGATATACAAAGTTCGACTTAACAATGGGCAGTGTTGGGATGAGGTCTTGTCAGGAGGGGATTGAGGGTGCTGTCTTATAATGCTGTTCCCAACCCATCCCAAACATTCTTCAGAGCTTCTAGCTCTGGGCACGTACAGCCTGAGAACATCCCTGGGTGTGCATACTGGAGAGCTCCGGATAATGATTCAATTCCCCCTGGGCACGGCCGGTATGTGGCCCCAGCGCTATCTCTCACTTGCTACAGGGCTCAAGATGCTATTTATTTTTGTCGTCCCTTTTTAGAAGCAAACAGAAACAAAGTGGAAGAAAGAGCAATTGGTGAACCAGGAGGACGTCATAGAGGAGGAACATAGCGACAGGCACCACTATTGCTGCTTCGCTGCTTAGATAATGTTTTTAGCTGAAACGACTTAGACTTTTTCTAAACGGTTGTTTTTTAACGGACCATTTTGGATTTAGCGTCTTCATTAAGGGAACGTCAGCAGCACGGCGCGATGCTACTCCAGTAGGCTAAAGAGCCGCAAACTTTGGCCTGATTAGACAATGAATTCTCAGGAGGACCTTCAGGCCCTTGAATAAATGTAACTTTTCTGCTCATTGACATGTTAAAAACAAAAAAAAAATGGTACTTGGATTTTCGTCGCATATTCATGAACTTTTGAATGCTTCTCTGGATCCAAAATCACACACAGTCGCACAGAACCCGACAAACCAGCTTTTCTGAATTTATGTTGAATTTATACAGATTTTTGTTCACTGCGCAAAAAAGGAGGAGTTTCAAAGAAAAGAGTTTACCTTCCTTTCATTTTTAAATTAAAATTGGAAACAATGATATCAAAACGTAATAATAGTTGTTCCACGACTAAAAACGGCAGTGATTGTGGAGATCACTGGTGGTAGCTTGCAATAATCTTAGACTGAGCTTTGAAAAAAAAATATTATAAAGCATAATCCAGGATGAAGTGAGAACAATGCATTTGTTTTCAGAAAACTTACTCACTGCTTTCCCTGTCTCTTGGTCTCTCGCTGGGGGTTTATTGTTCTCCATTGAGAGTCTGACTCTTCTGCCTCGGTTCTCAGCTGGAAAAAAAAAGAGTTCTTAGAGTGACGTCACTTTTGCTTAACCCCGACTATGGATAACATCCTGTAAATGTCGATGGATGCTATTTCAGGTCTCTTTAGAGACGCGAGCAAAACAATACTCAGTATTTGCCAGGATTACTGGCATTCCCCTCAAGCCCCAGACAAACTACAAGATCCCAGGCCACTGTAAATCAAATTAAAAGCTCTTTAATTTTTTTTTTCATGCAGATTTACACCGCCCTATTTCCTCTGTTTTTCCTATAAATTAACATGTTTTGCTAACGGCATCGGGTTCCCTTCATTGATGTCAGGCTTTACTACGTCTTACCCAAGTAAGTCAGCATCCTGGCAGGTGCCTTTACTTGGTTTTCACTGCGGTGCTAATTAGGGGCACATTTTTTTATAGTGTTTTATTGACCGTAATGTTATCATACAAGAAGAACATCCCAAAGCTTCTGAATAGGACTCATATTCAAAAATTAGACAGAAGTCCCGTACTTTGGCCTGTTGATGTGATGGGCCACGTATTGTGTTTAGTAGTGTCCTTCATTTAGATATACGTGCATGTGCTTCAGCCCAACAGTTGAATAGTTTTCTTTGTTTTTTATTTATTTGGACAAGTGAAAGATAACACGCAACATGGGATGAGTGGGTTTGGTCAGGGGTGTGAGTTTTTCATTGTTGCTACCGCTATGTTATGCGAAATGCGAACATCAACAACAGTATTAACTCCTAAGACTGGCGTAGGAAAGCTGGAACATTTTTGCCCGACAGTAAACACGCAGTGAATTTTGTGATTAGGAGATTAAGGTTGGGAATGAGTCATGGTTTAAACCGAGATTACAGATCAGATTTACATCTTACACAAAGAAGTGTTCCTGCTCCTGCCATGTCAGAGCAGAGGCCTTCAGCACTACGACTTGTAGTGAGAACTTGCTTGTTACTTTATAAGCAACGCTGGAATTTAAGAGTCTCTCAGAATCTTGCCATCACTTAACCCCCCCCCACACACACACAGATCCACACACACACACACACACACACACACACACACACACACACACACAAAGGCTGATTGTCAAGAGAGCTTCATCTTCTGTGTTTATATAGGGAGCAGCCACACTTTTTCATTCTGTTCTCCATACTTGCCAAGTCTGTGCATACGCTGGCTTTACATCAGTGCTTTGGGCATTAGGAAGTCACTGATTTTAATCTCAATGGGAATTCCTACTCGGAAGATGGAAGGTTAGCGGTAATTGCCTATTGCCTGGCCTCATGCGTGCTCTTGGGGCTGGGGTGCCGGAGTTTGGGGGGAGGGAAGTTTAGGGTGAATGTGTTGGAGAGTGCGGGCACCTTTTGTTACTAAGCAGCCAAATCATAGTCAGTGTTGCAGGGTGGTAGTGTGCTGCTTTAGATTCAAATAAATATTTTGATCTAGCTGGGGAAATGGCTTCACTTGCTGTTGGTGCCGCAGCTTCACTCTTGGCAGCCCCAATAACATCCTCACAGGTTCTGGAACATGTTTGACTGTCGCGTGCAACAACTGTCTAATAACTGTCTTTTTAAACAAATTCTTTCACTTAAAAATAAAAGCTGAATGAGAAATTATATGTGCTGTTTCAGAACTTGAGGCTATTAATTCCAGGATAGATTTTCCTTTTATGGTTTTATATCATAATGCTTTTTTAGGCATGAGTGTGTCCTCTTCTCTCAACAACTCTTTTGTACTTTTGCCAAAAATGGTTTTTCATGGTCCATATTTGATTTGGCCATAATTTTTTACGTCGCATGGTTGACTATAATTAGATAGCCGTATTAAGTTTTACTAGTTAGTTAACAATTACGTAACGTTAACTTAGCATTTGATGAAACGAGTAAAAAATATATGTAAGGTAAAAAAAATCTGCACGTTTTGATTATAAGATCTTGCCCATCTACGATTGTTTCCAGTAGCCCGCTTAGCATCATATTTAGTATATATGAGGTAATATGAATGTTATGTGCTGGCCGTTGCAAAGCTAAAACACTCATACTGCCGAGATGCTAGATGATGATTATTTCACATGATGATGTATTGCATGAGTTTCAGTGTGGTTAATGTTGCCGTGCTACTTGCCTGGATGTTTGAGATGAACTAGGGAGCCTGTAATTTTGTGTGTCAACCAGAAAAGGTGTGGGAAGTAAAAAGAGCAACTGGAGAAGATGGCCAACCCAGATAGAGGAACATATACAGACAAAACACACATCTGGAGTCTGCTCACTACATCTCTTCTTGGGTAACAACACTATGCATTCCAAAGAGTGGGAAATAAACTACAGTAATAGCTTAAAAATGGGCTGGCAGTTTTATTCAGGTCCAGTCCTGGTAAATATTGTGGCGTGTTTGGTATGATTACTATGAAGCCAGCAATCTTGAGGAGGGTGGTAGTGTGGGCTGGATAAAAATGATAACAACCTGAATATTAACATGCATAAATGGCTAACGTATGGCAGGAAAGACTACAAACCGCTAGTGCAGTTCTTTGGGTCGATATCAAACTGCCAGGGACCTGAGAAATACATATCAAACTTTACGACTTCACGTACAGCACCTCAACACGTGGGAAGAAGAGAAGATTCCTTTTCATAGTCATACACAAACCTGTAATTGTTTTTCATAATGGTTGTTAAATTGCAAGAATCATTATGTATATGTATCTGTCACTGCTGTTTTATGTGATGTAAGATACCATAAATAATACTAGTACGGTAGCTAGAATTCTCAAAATCTCCAAGACTAAATGGTGTGAGACTATGCTCTGTACTCATTTCTCATTTTTGCAATATTTTCCACGGTTGTAATTTCCACACCGTTTGCAAGCTTTTGTTTTTGCAACATAATGCGAAATAGGTCTCGATTGCATGAACAGTTGTTTGTCGTGGCTAATACGGCCATCAAAATGCTGCTCTCGCACATGTTCTAGGTGGCAGATTAAAGCTTGTTACTTACGTGCAAACGCTACCAATCACATGTCAAGCTTCTGCAGCTTTGGGCTTAGAAAACTTTAGACCCCCCCCCCCCCCCCCCCCCCCCCCCCCCCCCCCCCCCCCCC
>UFQX01000316.1:246824-290221 GCA_900497675.1 Arapaima gigas
CCCCCCCCCCCCCCCCCGGCCAAAATTTATTGAAGGATCCACGAAAAGTCTTTTCGTAATTAGATCCAACTCCAAGTTTTGAGTCGCTGCAAAAATGTTCAGTTTCTCTTAGGGGAAGAATTTGTTTGGCCCAGTTGTTGTGCTTGGTAACCCAGCAAAGAACGAAAAAGTTTCCCCAACAAACTTATCCCAGCGTAAACACGAGAAGAAACAAACACAAACTTGTTTAATCTTTGCTCGCTTGTCTATGGCACCGGAAGATGACGCAGGGGGTCCAATTGGATGTGGGCGACACAAGTCTCTCAACACTCCCCTTCAAACAGCACACCCGCAGAGTCGTCCAATCAGCCAGTTACCGTAACACTCTTATCAAAACATCGTGGACTGGCAGAACAGACAAACACTGTTACCCTCACGCTGTGACCGCAGCAGATTCATCTGCTTGCCCTCACTATAAAGTCTGGGAGATCAACAGTCAGATGCTCACAGTTTGCAACAAGTAAATCACACTTGAAAGGCTGATGTGAAGACCATAAGCATTCAATGACCACGTGCCTCCAAACTAAATATAAGCAAAGCAAGACTGATCCAGATTGTGACTTCTGACTTCTCAGTATCAGCGCATTTTCCTGTTTTTTTTTTTTTTTTTTTTTAGTAAGAGCGTATAATGAAAAGGGTTCCCGTAGCCCCATACATGACTGCGTAAAATCTTGCACGATGCTGATGGTTCCCTTTGTTGACGGCATCAGTCCTGTCACATGTGCCTCAACCGCTTTTCTAAAGGAGTTATGGAATGGCAGTCCAACCTGCAGGAAAAAAAAATCAAAGCCATTACAGTTAATGAATGTAAGTGATAACTTTGCCATACATCATCTACCCCTGCCATAGTTTATCAATTCCACTTTGGGCTTTCTTTCTTTCTTTCTTTCTTTCTTTCTTCCTTCCTTTCTCTCTCTGCATCCATTCTCTTCTTTATCTTCTTGTTACACCTTACAAGATTTTTTACTGGCAAGCCTGGGATATGCGCTACTGAGGACTTGGGCTGCTCTGCTTCAGATACCAAAGCTCAGGATTGACGGGCTGTGATAGCTGAGAGAATTCAGGAGTTGTGGTCAGTGGCAGAAACGTCTACAGACCACAGATCAAGTGTGTGAGTGTATGGGGGGGGGGGCTAAAGAGAAAAGTGCTAAAGTTAAGCCTTTCAACTTCACAGAGGTGCTTAAAAGTGCACCTCTCAGTGCGTAGTACAGCACTGTGTATTGCAGTAAGTGCTTCTCACCAGCAACACACCAGCGTCGTGTCCTTGTGATTACAGCTACATTTTTGTTTTGTCCTGTTGGTACCTGCACGAAAGACCATGGGTTATTACTCTACGCCCCCCTCCCCACTCACTGCGCAACCCTGAAAATGGGCCGGAGAACTTGAAGCGACAGCAGGTCCCCAGCGGTGGAGCTGTGATTTTGTGCAATCAGTGTGATTGCTAGAATTGTCACATTACACCGCACTGCACCTGTCCTCATTTAGCAGGCCTGCTCCTGTCTGCCTCCGAGTGCATTCGGGACCTGTTGGTGCCCATGTTTCTGTGAGCTTCCCCAGGTCAAACCGAGTTATATGTTCGATCGAAAAAAGACGAAACACATCGGTCCGTTTCTGATACCAAATTCAAATGTGCAATTGGCGTGAAAGTGTTTTGTGGGGGGGGTCTTACTTGGAGTGCAGCATTTTAGAAAGTTTTGGTCTCTTTTTGTCTAACTGTTAAAGTACCTAACAGATCCCAGTGGGAAACCACAAATTAAAATCATTCTGAGAGATTAAATGATATCCTTTTTGTTTAAACAGAGCTTTTCCACCAGATTTCCAGCGGTCTGCATGCAAATTGTAGGTCTTGGATAGATTTTCTTTGAATGTGAATGGAGTTATTAGAAAGTCTGCAAAACAATGACACCCTCACCTCACCACTCGCCTGCCTGCTCCTCATTTGAAACCACGAGGGATGAGTTGGCCAGAAAGGGGCCCAATGCATAGACGCTAAGCAGACACTTTTCTCTACAAGTACTAGTGCAGCTTCGAATTTGCCCTATTTGTACAGTGAATATTTACAGAAGCAATTTGCCACGTTCAAAGCGAGATTAAAATTATTCATAGAGAAGATTAAATAAACTTCTCAGCAACGTATCTGAGATTTGAAGCTGTATGGACCGTTCCATTCAGCTGCCAGGCGCTGTCTCCACCTGCCACAGTCCCGCGATACGTGGATGCTTGCAGTCACTTGCAACGACGAGCAACTAGTTCTCCTTGAGAAGGTAGCCGGCGTACAGCACAGGCCGTATGCTCTTTGTCAGCATTTGTGACAGCTGCTACAGAACTATACCGACATCCTGAGCCCAATGAGGCTTCAAAAAGGCAGATGCAGGGAAGGATACAAACGGTGTGATTTTCCAAGGGCCAGTTAACAAGACCTTAATTGCGTTGCGCCATTTCTCAGTTCCTCGCGGAGGTTCGACGTCCTGAGCTTGAGTTTTGATGTTTTTTGATTCCTTACTCTAAACTGCATTTTACTGGAAGGTGGTTTAAAGTGCTCCCCACACGAGATGAGGTATCAGTGTCATACTTGGTGACAGTGGTGTCGATGCCCTCAGTTTAGGGGATATTCAGTTAGAATTAATTTTAGGATATTGAGCCTAATTGGTTGTCTTGTGCTCCTTTGCCGAGATTTCTGATAAAGCATCTTCGGTCGGCTTATTTTGTGCTCCTGTTGTCTGCCGTCGTCTAGTGTTACTGCCTCACACAAGTAGCTGTCTATTTTGCCATGGATATAAGCAATAACAAACAAATAAATAGTAGGTTTCAAACGGGGGATTGCTCATCAGACTCAAGTGGTCCATAATCCTTTGTGAGGGGTTTACCTGCTTGGTAAACAAAAGTAAATAAATTACAGCTAATTTCCCTATGCAATAGATTGCTAATGAGGATCTCATCACAGGTGCAGTGCATCTGATGGCGATAATGGCTGCAGGAGAGCAGGTCTTGTATTGCTCAGCTCTTCGGCTGTGCTCAGGCAGGTTAGGCTGCTCAGGCGTGTTCGCGGGTTCTCTTCAGCATCCCACCACGGGGGTGCGGACCACGGCCCATTTTTTTCAGCACAGGTTTGAATGGCATCTCTACCTTTTTGCTGGCTGGTATGGCCTTGGCACAGTTGGAATATTTTAGGAAGGGACCCCCGACCTTTTGTTGTGCTGTTGTTGCTTTTATTCTTTCGCGCAGGAGAGCGTTCTCTGAAGAGGCCGTGCATTTTCAAGCTTATTTTTTCACTCCTCGCCTCTCTTGTGTTTGTTTGTGTCTGTTTTTTTTTTTTCTTTACGGAAAACCCGTGCTCTTTTGTCAGTCCCGTTTACCATCCGTGGGAGTCCTCTTTTCTTTACATATTGCTTCTTTATGTTGCAAATCCAAACTTAGCAGCCAACTGAGAGTTTAAAAAAAAGAGCTGTAGTTAAGACCAAAACTTAACAAAAGTTTGGTTGCCCGTTAATCAAAACAAAAAACAAAAGACGTTGCATGTCAAAATAACTTTCTTTTTACATTGGCCCATCCAGGAGATATGACAATCAATTTAGTCTGCCACATTTTTTTTTTTTACAGATTTCAGATTTTACAGGCCATTGTAAAAACTTTCAATAAAAGAAGGAAAATAATAATGGAAGATGTGAATACTTTGTTTAGCTTTTTGTAAAACATCATTTTTATTAATACATAAAGTAGTGTTCAAAAAATGTTGATAATATATCCATCCAACTGTTTCCACTGCTCATGTCATGAAAGCTACCAACCCCCCCCCCAAGTCCTCTTGTAATCCAGGATGAACTGTATGTTCAGTGGAGCAATTTAGCTTAAATTCCTGTCCTGGGGGTACAACTCCAGATCCAATCCTCGGTCCCATATACAGTTCCTTCACCACCACACTACACGATGACCTCGTGCTTTTCCTGTTTTGCTTCTCCAAAAGAACATTTTACGCTCGGACTGCCATTGCGTTTCCTCTCTTTTCTCTCTCAGCCTACCGTTGAACCGTTGAATCGAAAACAGATCATCATCGATCATCGTGAGCTGCATTCCGGTGCGAAGGCCGTATTGATCTGTCCGTTGCTACAGGCAGTTAGAATGTGCTCCCTTTTGAGTGCGCTGTTCATACGATAAAGGAAGCTGTTTGTGTACAGCTTACAGAACAGAGCTGTGATTAAAAGGTACAAGATTAAATCCCATCCCTATAAAGTATGTATGAATGACATGTTTTATATAGTTATATTTAACTTTATTCATACTACCTTGTGACGAGAGTAATTAGTGGACTATAATCTGTAAAATTGTCACCTGTGGAAGTCATGATATGCAAATTTAACAGTCAAGATGCTGTGATTGAAGGCTCTTTTTCTGTCATTTTCACACAAACGTTTGCCAAATGTACCATTTAACCTGTTAAATGTAGGCATTGTTTGCGATCATAAAAACATCAAGAGTTTTCCCTTTATCAGGACATCGCGGTGTGTGAATGAAGCCCTCGCTCTGTTATCATTTGCCGCTGGTGTGAAGTCCAGAGACCTTGTCTGCCGCCCATTGTTGGAGGCACATCAGGGTGGAGCGGGACCACAGAGGGCTGCAGGCTCACATAACTATATGAGTATTGGGGTGGCCACTTGGATAATGAACGCTTTCTGGTGAGATTCAGGAAGCAGAGATCAGTGCTTTTCCCTCAATTTGCTTTGGGGAACTGTGTCAGGGAGAACAGGTTCTCGCAGACCGGAACAGGAACTGGTGTGTGCTCTTTTGTTTTTTGTTTTTTTTTTTCCTCTTTAATCAAATAATCCTTGACTCCCTTGGGAGAAGCCTCCTAGGGCTGTCATGGAGTCAGGTTGGTAGGGGATTGATCTTAAAACATAAACAAGGAGATGTGCTTCTAATGATTTCAACAAGCTGTGGGAATACATATATATATATATATATATATATATATATAGTACTTACATACAGTGCATTACATAGTATGTACTATTTATATTTGTCTTGTAGAAAATATATATCCAAAAAATATATTCCATAGAATTGTACATGTACAGATATATCTATGGACTGATTGTGTTTATGCGTGCAAATATCCCAGTATGTAAGTCATAAAATTTCCTGCCTGCTTTTCCTGGAGAAGACTGAGAAGGTGGGCCTAGACCCTCCAGTTCCACACAGAGGTCTCCAGCTCCTTCTGGGGCATCTCCAAGATCTGCCATGGGGTTTCTTCCCAGGGAGACGTGCCTGGTTTGTCTCCCAACTGATTTAATTGGATATCTCAGTTATGTTATTTAACTTTTTCACTGATAACTTTTTTGGAGGACTTGTGCTGAAGGAGGAAACTTTGGCTGCAAGGAAACGAATGAATAAAGCAGCACAGCGGTTCTTTTAATTGTCCTTTCTTGTCAGTGTTGCGAGATGCCGTTTTTGTGAAGTCTGACTAAAGAACATTGCCGCTGCTGCAAAAGCATCGCCTCACAGAGGACATCTGAAGGCTGCAGGAAAGGAAGTCCTACCTGGTACACTTTCCTTGAACTCCCAAGGTATTTACGAGGAGTCATTAGCTTGCGTCTTTGTGCACGTAAGCAAAGTGTGCTGGAAACAATCAGCTTGAAATTCAAATTTTGACGTCTGTTGTTCTTAAAACAACATTTTTTTCTCCCTAAATAACTTCTGTGAGAGAAACGAGACGCTTCATTTGTGAAGTTGAAATGGTTTTTCAAAGATCGGAATGGTGAAGTTTGTGGTTGCTGACTATGTTTTGTCTAGACAGTAACTTGAGGAAGAGTATTTTGTATAATCGGTATTTGGCTAATCAGCCCCTCACCTCCCAAGCCAGCCGTGCTTGGCGAACCCTACCTCTGTGGAGCCCTAGTACCCATTCGCATGAGCTTCCATGCAGCACATCCAGTTGCGGCACAATTGTCCAGGTGGAGAGAAGTAGAGAGGTGGAAATGTGCATAACATAGAAAAGAGCAATTCACTTGCAAAGTGTAGTGGGGAGGGGACGAAATGAATAAAACAAAGGTACTGCTGTAGGTGGTTTGCTGGATCGCCAGTGTTGTAATAGGCTGCACATTGTTCAATAGAACAAGCAGTTCAAAGCACTCAGCTGATGAATCATGGAATGCTTCAGAAGAATAACTAACACAACATGCCTCACCTTGTCTTTGATGTTGGGACCAATGGGCAGATATATACACACCTAATCCATAGCTGCCATCCTTGTCAAGGTTGTTGGGCTATTGCACTGCCGTGGTCCTGAGGGCTATACTGACTGGAGTTAATACACCTCTGGGTTCAACCTTGTCAGGAAGTCATTGGTGAGCCATCAGACAACAAGCAATGAGCCACATACTGAGTAGCAGTACAGGGAGATGTTGGTGGCAGAGGGTCACATTTCTGTGACAACAGCACTAGCACTAACATTAACTGAGCAGAAAAAAATGCCTGCCAGTCTACTTCTGCCTCTTGCCATGGAAACTCTGTGAATAGCGTTTATAAAATAAATGGCGGTATGGTGTGGAAGACGAGCTCCTCAGGTCGGGAAGCTGCTCAACGAGTCCCTGAGGAAGAGCTGAAGACTCTTCAGATTAATGCTAGTGTGTATGAGGCTGTAGGATCAAAGCCTTCAGGACATCTAACTGCTGATGTTGTTGAGCATGATATGAGGGTCAGAAGCTGCCAAGAACCCCTGTTTATTGGGACAGAGAATGTAAACATGAACGAAGGAAAGCTGGTTGTGGTGGAACAAAATGGAACGCTCCCAACTCAATATTTTAGGTGTCAGTGATTTGAAATGGACTGACATCTAATAACTTTGAATCTGATGAACACATGGTTCATTATATTAGAAATGAAAAACAAGGAAGAAATGGATTCATTTATAATCAAGAAGAAGCATTCAAGGGCTATAATGAAATGCAGATGTCATTGACCGTTTGATTTCTATTAGTTTGCGAGGAACATCCATCAGCATGACTATCATTCAGATAGTATGTGCACCTACAACTGGTGCACAAGAGCGCAAACGTGTGCAAGCCGAAATGGACAGCGTGTGCAAACAAGACTGATAGTCACGGGCAACTAGAATGCAGAAGTTGGGAGCAAAGAAGAAGGTGAATTGGTTGGGAAATATTCACTTGATAATAGAAATGAAGCAGAAGAACGTTTGATAGAATTTGGCAAGACCAATAACCTGTTCATTGCAAAAACCTTCTTCCAGTGGCATAAGCCATGACTGTACCCGTGGACCTCATCAAATGGACTGCACAGAAATCACATTGACAACAAGTGCAGAAGTAGACGATAAGAAAGCTGAAGAACGTCAACAAAGACAAAACCTGAAGCTGACTGTGGTACAGATCACAAGCTACTGTAATCCAAAACTCAAGCTGAAGCTGCAAAAGAACAGGCCACTCAGGCGCATAGCAAAGGACGATCTTGAAAATACACCACCAGTTTGCTTCATTGGATACAAAGGACAGAGTCCTAAAAGACTTGCTGGAAGACATCAAGAAAGTTGTGCTTGAAGAAAGTGAAAGGCCCTTGTAAACAGTGAAGAAAATAAAAATGGCTAAAATGGATGACTGATGGAATTCTGAATATTGTCCAGAAACATATAGAATGGAAAGCTAAATAAAAGCAAAAGAGAGACAGCTGTGGAACTTAACTAAAGCTTCCAACTTCACCAGACTGGTTCGAGCTGACAGGAAGTCTACAGTCGATCAAATAACTGTTTACAACGGTAGTGCGCAGAAGAGCGTCTCTGAACGTACAAAAGCACAGGGAGCGCAGAGGAGATCAGGACCAGACCGGATGATATAGTTGAATTATTATTTCTTCTATCAAATGCCTCATCTCCGTTCCTCTTTATCTGTGTTATCCCTGAAAGTTCAGAAGGCAGAACAAACAAAAAAGGAAAGCGAATTCAGTCGGGGTCCCTCCAGTTCCTGATGTGCTGGATACAGGGACATTACTTTTGCTGGGTGAAGAAAGAAGCTCATATCAGTGTAGCCCAGGTGTGATGGTACCATGAGACAAGCAGTCTGAGCCCCAGCTGAATGTGATTCCCTGTAGGGAATGTGTCAACTAAGCATCTCTAAAGGGACTTTTTTGTGGTTGAGACTTTAAGATTAAAAAAAATCATTTGTTGATTGTTGGAGCAATATGGACTTTGTTACAGTGGAGAACAGCGAATAGTACTCCCTTCTGCTCTGCCCATCCGTACCACCCTTTTTCACAAGTCCAACACAACATCAGACCTGCTTTTCTGTGACACCTGAATGATTTGCTGAAGTCTCGGAGCTGTTTGTGAGAAATGTGTATGTGTTATTCTATGCGTTTGTATTCTAACTCTGCATTTATATATTTTGTACTGGTTGTAATGTCATATTCGAGAAAATTTATTGATATCATACATTTTTGTGGCTTTTTAGCTACTCCTGGAAGCTACATAAGTGAATCATAGATTTGTGTGCGGTGAATAAACTGACTACTGATGGATAGATGGAAGTGCCGTTGAGTTGAGTCCGACTCATCGCAACCGCTTGCGTGATTTTCTAGGCAGAGCAGTAAACAGAAGTGATTTATCATCACTGCCTTTGGGATGCAAGCACAGTGAGAACACGCAAACTCTCCACACCCCGAGCGGAATTCAAACTCCGTGTCCAGGAGATGTAAGGCGCTGGATTCACCCGCTATAGCACTGCAGCACTTATTCTAGTTGGCTGCATGTCCGCCGGTGTTTCTTTCCATCTCTGTCTATTTGCCAACCACTTTATTAGGTACACCTGGCCGTTTGCACATACAGCGTGCCCCCTACTATTAATGAGTCACTTGGTTGTGACTCAGTGTTTAAACCTTCACACAGGGTTGAGAGGTCCTCTTACTGTTCAAATGAATATTAGAATGGATGTTTGACTCCAGTGACTTTGAATATGTCATGATTGTCTGTGCCAGCCACACTTGCTCCAGCATCTCAGAGCATACGTTGTGTGATAATAGCAAGGGAAGAAGCTGGCTCAAAAAGAACGATCCCGCGGACCCCGTTCTGGCCAGTGTCAACGGTACAGAGTGTTGATGGTGATTTACTGCTGTGAGGAAAGTTTGCTGGACACACGTTAGGTTTTCGAGTATCAGCTGAACATCATTTAAATGTAATAAAGCACCAAAAAAAGTTGCTCTCCAGGTGCATCGCATAGCTGGTCCAGCCTTTCTCTAGATACCGTGCCGTGTCTCAAAGCAAACATCATCTCAGGAGGCGTCCACAAATATGACAGTGTCTTGACTTTTTTTCCGATGGTCTGCACAACCCCCACGTTTCAAGATATCAGAGCATGTTTTGGACGAGGTGCTTGCATTGTCGGTAGGGTTAGTGTGCCGCCAAAAATGAGCAAAAACTGTGCGAAACTCTCAAGGCAGCTTGGACCAAGAACCCTGTCGAATGTGTCTGGCACATGGTGCCAGCTAGGTGTGCCTAACAAAGCGGCCAGTGAATGTGTTGTCGGATGAGCGGGGGTGGGGGTGTTCTGTGTAAATGGGTGCATGCAACAAGGACACCTCTGGTCCGTTCCTCAGTGTCGAGAACTGAGTGATTTCAGAAGCTGGGAAGAGATTCAACTATTGTTAAGGTAACCAAGGGAAACCAGCTAAAAAAGCAAACTCTCTTATCTATCAGAGAGAAGAATAATCTACTTGTGCCTCAGTAGGCAGAAATTAAATTACCTCCATAGTCGGTGTTAGATAGTCGGCAACCATGGGTATAAACGTTACGTGTGTCGCCTTTCAGAACATTCAGTCGGAGAGATTAAATCGGACAGCTTAATATAGACATAGATACTGACAGATTAGCTATAGCGGTAGATGCAGATACAAATATAGATTCTTTTGATCTTTGGTCAAAATTGGACTTCTGTGCTTCACGGAAGATGATGAGGTGTGACGGTAACAAGCCAAAATCACTCGGAATCCAGGTGTCTGGTCCCAACACGGCGGCTACCTCTGTTTCTAGGCACCTCACTGCTTTCTCCGTCCATCTTTGCCACACAATTGGCAACTGCGTATTGTAAATATTGATTTGTAATCCTTCCTAACACTTCTTAACAAGATCGTCAGTTTGCTTGCGCAGTTTTCCGGGTTGTTGTCACACTTTGGAAGAAAAAACATACGGAGAACAATTTGCAGGGCAGGGACGTTCGTGTTTATTTAAAATAATATTTTCACTCAAAACTGTCGCAGCTATGTTCTCGGACTGATTATAAAATGAAAGTTTTAGGATCTCTCGTATCATGTCTGGGTGCCGGAAGGCTTCAGTACACCAATGCATTGTACTGGGAATGAAATCGGACAGTCGAGTGATTAAATAAATTAAAAGGAAATTTTAACCTGAGCATCACCTACGATGAAATGTAAGAAGGATGTGCAATAATTTAAAAAATGATGTCCTGTAATGTAGAATCTTGCTGTTCCCTGTGGTTAG
Organism: Arapaima gigas; assembly: GCA_900497675.1. Lineage (NCBI taxonomy): Eukaryota > Metazoa > Chordata > Actinopteri > Osteoglossiformes > Osteoglossidae > Arapaima > Arapaima gigas. The sequence continues at coordinate 257,362 of UFQX01000316.1, forward strand.
CTGAGAAAGTTGGCTCAAAAGAGATACATGGTTTAATAGTTTAATTATATCTCGAGAAAGCAAGTGATTGTGCCAAAATAATTGCGCAATGGGTTTTGAGATTTATGCTAATTGAAAAATTGCGAACGGACATTATGGAATATCTTCATAATCCTCATTTCAACATTATCTTGATTTAGTCGAGCATTTGTATTTCATGTTAATAAAAAGGATGCTTTGTTTGTACTGTTCATATCATTATGGTGCTTTGCTGGAAATAATATCCATATCCCTGTTAAACAGGCCTCTCTGAAGGAGATCAAAGTTAAACCCATTTTCATTCAATACATCTGGAAATCAGTATGCAAGCTTTCCTCCAATGGGCGCTTAGAAATAAAAAAAATCGTAAATAAACATTAGTATACGAGATATATTTGGGAAGTGCAGTGTGCAGCGTTAATGGATGTTGACTTTTGAATTAGGAACTACTAGTTCTAGACCTTTTACCAAGGAAACTTGCGGGTCACACTTTTTTCCCTTTTGTACATGTTCTTCTTCTCAAAGTCATCGTGTTCTGTGCCGCAGTGAATAAGCAACAGCGTGGCAGGAAGTAGTGTGTTGGTTCAAGGCACAGCATCACTGGCTGAACTTTGCTGTTTTCAGGGAAGCCCTGCTGTAGCCCCCCCTCCCCCACAAGGTTACTTCCCTGGAGAAGGATAATTAAAATGACTCCAACAAAACGTTCAGCTGTATAAATGCGGTCAGTAAAACTATAGTACATTTAGCAGCAAATAATGTTTCTGTACTGTCAAAAATGCTAATTAACATTTCGTGCAAACATAATTTTGTTGCTTTGCTGTAAATGACTCGGTTTACCAAACTTCTGCTAGTGTGCATGTTCTTCCCCACGCTGCAATCCAAAGACACGCACAGAAGTCAACAGTAAACCATCAGTGGTAAATGGTAAACCGGTTCTCTGCCCTCCACGATCATGAAATCCTGAGCACTCACCAGCATTTATACTGTATCCCCCCTACATCTCCTACCTACTGCAAAGAAAGACGTTTCCGGTAAAATACAGCATGCTGAGGTCATGTAACGTGTTACCGGGGTGCGAAGCCTTGTAGGATAATTGACCCTTATCCTGTGACCGGCACGATTTCTATAACTCTTGTTAGCTGCTGCTCTTCCCCAGACATTGTTTCTCTGCCGAGGTGCCGTTTTGTCATGTGCAGAGCATAATTCTTGATGCCGGCTTAGTGTCTCAGTGGGGATTGAGGAAGCTCATTAGCGAAATCCGGGCCAGGCCTTCTGAACCTGAAGCGATGACCTGCCAGAGGCCTGAGGGTGTCAGTGATGTATGTATGGGCAGTGTCTAGGGGCTGGATCACTTGGACATAGTAGGGCACCGGGGCAGATGTTGACAAGTAGTGCTTTGGTCCTTCCAAAGGCCGCATGTCTTGTCTGCCTGAGTGGGGCAGGGTGTGCAAAGCAAGTTAGAGCGCTGGACAGCGGTAAGGTGGCTCCACAGTTGCTCGAAAGGGCAAAGTCGCATTGACTGATAAGTCCCTCAACACAGGGCATTATCTGAAGCATCTTCATGCCCTTAATGGCCCTGCATGATAACCTTAATCTGTAAAGAAATATCTGTGATGAGCTTTCATTCTGAGCCTTGGCTTTTTCAGAAAACACTTGCTTTCCAAAAAGAGCTGCATTCTCTCTAATTCACACTGTTCTTCACTCCTCTGTTTTTTGCACCCCCCCCCCCCCCCCTGCTACTTGTACCAATTTGTATGAATTGTTTTGTTCTGCTTTTGTTCCTACATTTTGCATGTTGGTAAATGCTCAGCATTTGTTCCCCTAGATGCCCCCTTTGCCAAGGTTCCAGGTCTTCCTAGCCTGTTATGTCCTCATTACTGAGGTTCGAGACAGTTGAACTTTACAGCGGTTCAGACGCTACCAAAGTGCTGCTGTCAGCCTGCTTCAGATCAGCCTGCCTACTTCCCAAGTTCTCATTAGTGCCTGCCATTCCAAACTCGCCATCCCACACTTCAAAGGCCCCTCACACGTCACACACGCAGAATTCCTTCATCGCGTTTTATCACCCCTCTTTAGAATCAGCGTGGTCCAACCGAAATGACCTTGTATGTTTAAATTGCTGACTGTTAGCCACATGCCTTTTCCACTGGGGCAGAGCTGGTCAATCCAGCAGCTAAAATGATATGATTTGATGCGCAACAATTGTTTTTTACTATAGGAAAGTAGCACTTGTTAACGTGTGACCACAGTTATTAATGTTATTTTAAAAGTGGGACTCATTTCCCTTCAAGGAACTATTGGCTCAGAACCAGGTTGTTATAAAAGCTCCCAATGATTGTAGCAGGTGTGTTTTTTTTTAATTTGTAAAATGGCTGCGTATTAATTTAGTAAAAACCCTGAATGGTGTAGTAGTAGGTTTGAGTGCCCCAGGTGGAGAAATGAGTGCCAAGAACTTGGCCAGAACCTTCCGGATCATTGGCCTTCATTCATTCATTTGTCAGGCCCAGCTCCCATGGGTAGAGAAATCTTTCTATGGGAAAGTAAATAATTAATTAACTAAATCAATAATGATTAATAATAATTATATAAATAAATAATAACAACACCAAGAATATTAATATATGATTAATTATTTAATTAAATATCAATTTAGTAAAAACCCTGAAAGGTGTAGTGAGGTTTGAGTGCCTCACATGGACAAATGAGTGCCAAAAATTTGGCCAGAACCTTCCGGATCATTGGCCTTCATTCATTAATTCGTCAGGCCCAGCTCCCATGGGTAGAGAAATCTTTCTATAGGAAAGAAAATACTCTTTTAAACAACAGCTTGTTAGCTTATGAGTGTGTGGCTGTTATTAATGTGGCTCCTTTGTAACAAATGAAAAAGGATCGGACACATGTACAAAAATGAATACCGCGGGCCTGAATCCTCAGTTAACGGTCATTAATGTTATGAATAAGTTATGCCCGGGGGGGGGGTTCTTCGTCATCTCATGGGCCACGGTAACAAGGCGCGCTGATTGATTTCAAACCTGATGTGTTCCGAGTGAAAAATAACTTCACAAACCTTTGCCCCAGTATTCTACGTGTCACACTTTTGAATGTGCGGAGAAAGAATGAATCCCGCTGAAAAGTAAGAGCTAATAAGTTTTCCCTTCTTACGCGACAGCGTTTTGGCAGACAGAGGCGCTCGTCTGGGTCCGCTTCTGCTTGGTTGAGGCCCCACAAATCCCAGGCAAAGTGTAGACGACTTGAAGACACGCTGATCACGGCCTTCTGCAGCTGAAACAATAACTGTAATTGCTATTAACTGGAGCTTTTATTCAGAGTGACTTACAACATTTGATCAATTTATACTGCTGGCTGTTTTCCACTGGCATGATTCAGGGTATTAGAGGGCTAAGGAGGAACGCAGCTCATGCCAGCAACCTACAGATGACACGTTTCTGCGCTTCACCACCATACTATCTTCTGCTCACGTCTCCACCCAGGGCAGATGGGCAGCGACAGACCAACGGCAGTTTCAAAAGGTGGTCCTGACCCTTCTACCCGCTGCTACTCAGACTCCCCGGCTTTATTATCGATGTTTCTTGGTGTATCACAGCTGTCTCTAGGTCATCTTGTGGCCAGGTGTTTACCTGTCAGTTGTCTCCAGGGACAGGTATCCTTGTTACCTGGCTGTTCTGGGAAACACTTAAGTCTTGTGACCCTACCGCACGAGAAGGCTGCTATTTTGCACTGTAGGTAGGTGCAGAATGAGTAATGTGTGTTCTGTTTTTTTTTCCCCCTTGTTGCTTCATTCTTCTCAACTTCTTGCACTTTTTTTCAGATCTCTGATTACAACACAGTATACTGCAAATAAAAAGAATACAGTATTTCATCATTAAAATTAAAAAAAATTGAAATTGCAGTTTGCACGTTATGGTCCTAAATTTGTTCTCGTGAAACTAGGAGCTACCAAGTTAAGATGATGGAAAGTCACATTGCTCTTATATTACTGGTTATTATGTAAAATAAAAACAAATTAAAATCTCTTCTTACTGCTAAAAGCTGCATCTGAGATTTTCGCGGGCAGAGCTTTAAACGTCATTGAAGGCTTACGTGAGTAAAACTCACAGTATATGAGCTGCAACACAAGAAAGACTCTAAACGGGCTGAATCGTGATGATATATATTACTTTTACAGCTGCTTAATCGCAGCTCTGATGCTACCCTCATACAGAAGGTGATTTGAAGTTTTGTAAAAATGGAATTTTGGGAGGGGAGTATTAGCAGAATCCTTGGCCAGAGAAATCTGGGACTTATGTGCAATTTATATACAGACATGCACTAACCTCTGTATTTCTACGTTCGCAAACCCACCACCTCCGCTCTGTTGTCCAGTAGTGTTTACACCGGGCTGGTTTCAACAATCTCATCCACAGATTCGACCCCTTGACAAGAATCTAAGCTCAAGTCTCAAAGTTTTCATACTTCCAGCACCTGAAAGAAGCTTAGTTTTGTGCACGATGTAAACCTCGAGCGTCTTCATTTGAGAAAACGGTACACGGACGTGTAGAAAATGGCTGTTCAGCTCACCTTTCACTACATTCCCCTTTCTTGAACTCTTTTGAGTGCTTTTTCCAGTATGATGGGTTTCATCCCAAAAAAGCCGCCCATATAATCCCATCGATTGTTTGGAGTCTGATTATGTTTTGAGTTCCGGTTTTTGAGACGATCGTGGTAACAGCTTTGCAGATTCTGCTCATAGTTTGAAAAAAATAGATAAGCAATATGGATAAAATGTAAGTGAAGATATTCAGAGCGCTTTGACAGAGGGATCTATTTACTGAATCTATTTCTTTTCCCAAGCTGAGGGGAACAAGAGTTTCAGTAGCTCCTCTATACATGCATAGCGCTTCATGGAAAGCAATCTTTATTTGGAAAAAAGACAAAAAAAAATCACAGTTGGCCTAAGTTCAGAACTTTGCTGCTGTTGTACCCTTCTGGAAAGCTCATCTTGTCAGTACCTGGGCCGCCCGGGTTCAGGTCATCTGCGCCCAGTCAAAAGGTGGCGTTCAGGACCACCGGCGAGAAGACAGACGAACAGATGAAGCCAGTGTGGGTTATTATATGGCTGGGAGCACTCAGGATGCTCCACAGAGTCAACATCTCTACACGGCAGCAGTGGGCCGCACAGGAACAGCAGTCAAGTGGATCTTCTGACCAGTAGGCTGCTCTTGATAAACACTAAAAGCGAGGGCATCAAGTGCTCATGTTATTGAGATAAAGCAGGTCTATCTATGGATATTCAAAGTATATAACATTTATATATGTCATTGACTGCTTTTTAGAATTTATCACATTCTGTGATTTGTTCTGTTTTTAAAAATGTCTTCAAAACAAGGGACTCCACTAAAAACGTAACTGAAAAGATAATCGAGCGCTTTACTGTTTAATGAATCGTGGATTGCAATTATCAAGAAATAACAAGCGACGTTTCAAGCGTGATAAGACGTTTTCTTGGTGTGGTGAAAATACTAAAATTGCTTGGTAATGCTGATAGGAGCATGAATTAGGCATGGAGTAGTTGCTTTATATATGTGGAAATAGTCGTGATGCAATTTGTTATTCTGCTCTGATGTTAATCCATCAGAATGTCATTTGCAGTCTATTCTGACTTAATATGCTAATGGTGTAAGAGCTGCCCTATGAGTTGGGAAGAAGCAAAAAATTAAAACTGATGCTAATGCAAAATGGAATTACAGTTCTTTTTTTTTGTCATTGCTTTTTGACTCAATTTCCAGAGCAGTTTCACTGTGCAAAAACTCTTTAGCACAAAATGCTGAACCAGTGATTTCAAGGCCAAACGCCCATACTGGCTGCAACCTAAACACAGCTGTCTCACGCAGGATTGATAGATTTTGCTTTGTCACATCAGTCGAACATAAGTTACTATTATCAGAGATAAGATCGGTGTCTTCTTTCAAAATCACAGTCATTGTCAAACAAAACAACTTCAGGGATAACAGAATATGAACATATTATGTGGCCATATATAGGTTGTCTGCCACATTTCCAGCGGAGCTACATCACTGCAATCTATAGGGTGAGTCAAAATGGCCTTGATCTATATATTATTTAAATGCTTGTTTTTTCTTTTTTAGACATTGTAAAGTTAAAAAAAACATTATTTTCAAGAACAGCTGCATACCAGTGTAGGGAAGAAATATTCTTGTAGTCACACATTTATGTTACAGTAAAATTAAAGGATTGCAGTAAGTATACCAGGTCACTATGTGTTACTGAATATTGAAAAAAATATTAATAGGTTATTTATTCTGAACATTTGGCATTTCACCCTGCGTTGTGTTCTCTCAAACTCGCTGCCACTTCTTAGGGGTGGTGAAAGGATTAATGATGCGGCTCTACAGTCTCACGAGTAGAAGTTCATTTTCAGGTATGAGAATTGCAAACAAATGTTGAATTCATATGCCCTCCTGTGCGGCAGCTGATATCTGAGCATGTAATGAAGAATTCTGCACTTTGTAATCAGTTTGCCTTTTTGAAATAAGATCTCACTGAAACTGTGGCTGAAAATCAAAGCGCTTCACTGTGGCGTTTCGTGCGGATAATGTCAGACTCGCCAGTTTCCAGAACTTTGACAATAATGCCAGCTGTTTGAGGGGAAATGTCTGTTCTCAAAGGCATTTTTTTAATCCGACGGTTGATCAGGGGAGAAAGTTGCCACCCAGCGGGTCACTGTCCGTTTTAGTACATATATTTACAGGTTATTAGTTTGGATTACCGGCTCATGCTGTGAGATCCCTATAGCCCAACTCATGAGCTTGCTTGCCTGAGATGCTGCGAAAGGAGAAATAAAAAGGTCCAGCATCCCTGTTATTGAATTATTTTTTCCTGCTGTGTAGGCTCTTATTTATTTATAGACTTGTTCATTGTGTTGTAGCTGAAGGCGGCCAGGGCACAGCATAGGAAACCCTCCCCCTCAAAGGTTAATCAGGTCCTACAGAGAGAACTGCTGGAGCTGCTCCTTTAAAACAAGAAATCTCCTCTTGTCGGGAGCCATTTTGCTTTTTTTTTTTAAGAAAAAACAAAGTACTAGGTATTACTTCATTAAAGAATTATCTGTTGACAATACCATTAACCCTGCCAACTTTTTAAGCAAAAAATATTCCGGAAGCTCGCGATATTCAACATTAAACCAAATACTGCTGTATACCGAATGTGTGCTTCACTCTTGGCGGGAAAAAAAAGCTGTATGCAGAAATTTCGCAAAGCATTGTGATGTTTAAGGTATGCGAGAGCAGGCGCTCTCGGTTTCTGGGTTGAGGGCAACGTTCCAGCCTCCGTCACTGGCTGTTTTGACCACCAGCCGCAAAGTGTGGAATCTCTCTTAACCCAGAGAGGGGGGCCAAAGTTAATGGCTGTGAAATGGTCTTAAGCAGGCCAGGCGCTGGGGTTTGCTGTGGGAGCAGTTCTTATGGGACAATAATGAGTACATATTGAGGGTTAGCTGTTTTTACCGTGTCTGTCTCAGTCCTGGCCTGTCACGCTCCCTCTGTCCTCCAGAACTGCTGAATCCCTTACAGCATTCAAGAAGGGTTCAAAGCTCATCTCTTTTGGACCCATTTCCCTCCTGTCAGCCTCATAAGTTAGTCCTTGACCACCTATAACTCTGAACCTGTGCATTTTGCTGCTTGTGTTTCAGTACTGTTGGTAGGTACTTGAACATGTGTCATGAGGGAAAAGGGGTATGAAGTGAACAAGCTCGTGTGCTTGTATCTTAGCCTCAGGTCAGTTGAGAAACGTACTTTTACGACGTCTACGATGAGCTGTAGGTCAGTTTAGAGAAACGTTTCTGCTACATGCGAACACGTGAGCGGTCTGATACTTTTATCTACACAGGGTGAGGCCTTTTGGCCTGGTACCCCTGCAGGCTTGAGTGGTGCAGACAGTGCTGGGAACTCATGGCTCAAGATCCTTCTACACATGATCTGTACTGGAGGTTGTGAGGCGGTGGTAAAATCTGCTTCCCTCAGGGCATCCATCTGCTGTTTGTGGTCAGTCTGGGTCTGTCATAACCAAACCTGTCAAGCAATATTTGTCCATGACATCATGATGCGATTTCACACGTCAGGTTTGTCCTGTGAAACAGTCCCCGCAGTACATGTCTGGTTTTAGCAAGGAGGAGCCAAATGGTCCATTATGGCTTTTTTAAAATTTTTTTTTTTAAACGTGACTCTGTCATGCCCTCCACACAAATGTGGTGACTTTGCCTTTGTTGAGCTCTGCAGGTGCAGGCGTCAGGTCGTGCACTGGAAAAGAGCACGGACCTCCCTCAGGCCCACTTATGTGATACCATAGGCCGTCCCGTGGAGCTACCAGCTGCTTTTTGCTTTTGGATCACCTGTTCCTCTCCACCTCTTCCTTCACACTTTGACTCTAACTTCTCTTTCTCCCGCTTTCCCTCACACACACACACACACACACACACACACACGTGCGCACACACTCAATCTGAAGCTTTGGCTTCATAAAACAACTGGCAAAGCTTAACCTTCAAACATGTTAGAACGAACAAAAATGAACTGAAGGTGTACAGTGAGACACCCGCAGTTTAGCCAGGCAACCACATTAGGGAGCTGGTGGCCCATTTTTTTTTTATTTGGTGAGGTGGTCAAACCTTCAGTAGACCTTTAAACAAAGTCCTCTGTGAGATTCCTGGAGGGTAGAGAGGCCTGTTGCTGAGTGAAATGAATGCTTGAGGGCTTCTGACCAAAGCCTCACGCTGAGCTTTTCCGCGTGGGGGAGAAAGCAGTTCTTATGATTGTCTGACCTCCTATTTAGTCTCCCTGTCCGGCGCGTTGAGCTCGCAACCGAACGTAGCAGCTTCAGTGCTCACACTGATTCCATTTATCCACGTTGATTTAGAGAATATTTAAAAATGACTTATCACACCGTGCCGCAATCCCGCCTCCATCCGATCGCTGAGATTCTTTGTCCTTCATCAGCAGAACGAGGAGAATCCCTACGATATCAAAGTAATTCACTCAGGATGGTGAGGGAGCCTTTTAAGTGCTCTTTTGGACTGAGGTGTTATCTCTTACATTTCAATCGCTAACTTGATTTCCCCTGTTTGCCTTTTTATTCTGTTGGAAGGTAGATTTGGGTCCACTTGGTAAGAGGCACGTTATGTAAGCCCACTGAATCCTGTCTGAGAAAAGCAGATTTCGAACAAGCTGTCGAAAGCAGAGACAACGCAGCCGGGGAAACCTCAAAAAAGTTTCTTCTGCACATTTTTTTGTGGTCTCATTTTTTTAGTGGACTTCATGCGCGGAAGATAGAATGAAGACAAATGTACTTTTGTGCAGAAAAATATGACGAATGGAATTTTTGGGAAGGTTTCGCAGGGGTCAAACTCCGCGCTTCTTGGAAATCCAACAGCAATTAGCATCCAGATGAAAAAGGAAATTAGGCATCGCCTGATTTATTTCATATCGCTTTTTATAAGTCAGACAAATAAACAGTAAATCTCACAAGAGTGAACTTTTCACCAAAACACGTTATACCCATAGGACGGAAGGGAATGTGAAGGAGGCAGGTTGGATCTTCCACTTCACCTAAGGTTTAGTGTAAGGAAACCAGGCCTGCAACACTTGCAAAGCCACCCAGGCCCCATCTGGGGGCAAAAGCTGCACGTTGGGTAAGAGGCTTTGTGGCTTTTTTGCTGTGTTCCGCTTGTGTATCACAAAGGACAGACTGTGGTGCTGTGGCAAGGCTCAGCCAGCGAAGATGGACACGTCCCACTGAAGGCAGCCCTGGTTCCACATGTATGTCTGACCCCAGGGATGACCAGCACATCGTATCCGCAGATGACGCTGCAGTTATTCAGCCAAATAGAACTGTAGTGTCAGGCTGTGAGGCTGACAAGATGAGAGAGCCGTGGTGCTAGTGGGAAGGCGTAGTGGCCCACCGGGGGCAAGATCTTCTGAGCAGGGCAGGGCTGAAACCAACAATAGAGAGGGAGCACGGCCAACGTGGGGGGTCCCCCGTTTCCTCGTCTCAAATTTCACGGGGGGAACTAGGGAGGTCACTGAAGTCCGGTAAGCAGCTGGGTGTCGGCGTGTGCGAGGAAGGGCCCCGGTGTGTCTTCAGAAATCTTAAAAAGGTCAAAAAGGTTACAAGATCGACGGGTGAAGTCAGCGTTCTCTCTGGTCACGACTCTCTACCTCCAAAGCAATGGCGAAACGCAAAGGTCTAACATGCACGGCTTGCGGTGTTTGGCTCCAAACCCTGTTTGCGCATTTGGCAGCAGAACGAACGGAAATAGAAAAAAAATTAAGTATTTAGAACCGTGGATGAGGGGAAAAATGGTGTCCCAGCAGAGGAAACTGAAATCGGCAGCGTAATGAGGGCGCTTTGCGAAATGCAGATGGGAATGGATTGTCGGGCTTTGTTGTCAGTGGCCTCTCTTTTCCAGCTGTGGGCGTGTGCGTGTTTGTGTGCGCGCGTGGCCACGTGTGTGTTTTTCATGTCTGTGCGTGAGCTCAAACATCTGTTGTGTTGAAAAAACAGTCTCCATCTCCTAGGGTTGGGGAGGTTTGAGGGGGTGCATGACATTTAGACAGAACAGGAGAGCGAGGCCAGAATCGATCGCCGCCATTCAAACGCATAAATAAAGATGTTCCCAGAGAGCCAGCGCTCAGTTATGGGCTGCCGTCATGTGACCACAGGACTGTCAGCGACTCGCTGTGGTGATGCTCTGTCCATCCAGACAGGACCCAGAGCTCAACGCACCAGAACAGCATAAACTAACCTGCACTTATCAGCAGCCGTTTTTTTTAACCATGTATAGTTATCATTATGCGGCTGATGCCCAACAAAAGTATTGTTGCCTCTATATCTAGTTCCTTCCATTTTTTTTTTGCCCATTTGGATGTTTTCCTGGCTGAGCTGTATGTTGCCCTGCTCAAGAAGGGCCCATAATACCACTTCAACCAGCGACCCTAACGTTACACGCCTGTATTCTCACCCTTCTGCACTATTTGCTGCCACATACATGAGAAGATGTACAATTATTAATTACTTTGCTGACAGTTTTATTCACAGCAAATTACAGTATCGGACTCATTAGTAGAGGTGGTTCGGAGAAATTCTGAGTAAGTATCTTGCCCAAGGGTACTACAGCAGTGACAGGGAGTGAAAGCTGAAGACTGGCAATCAGCAAGTTAAAACCACTTTATCTTCTGGCCCATTGCACTGTATGCTGAGTATTACCAGACTCTTTGTCAGTAGACTGTATGTCTGTGTTCTCTCTGACATGTGTCGTATTTGAACGGTGTCACTCTTTTGCCTGTCTGATAGTGCCACGGGACACCGGGGAGGGCAGTGACGGAGGGAGCCAGTGAAATCTGGAGCCGTGTAGTCAGAACAGTCCATCCAGGGGAACAGTTATGAACTCACAAATCACCCAGTGAGGTCCCACTTCCACCAACCGTCGGCCGGCCTTTGGTCCACTACGGATATCCCGCGTGGCCCGAGTCTGTCAGAGGCCCCCTCTGCCAGGCGAACGTTACCCAGCTGTCCACTCTGGTTCTGCATCTCTGACATAGAAGATGCAGAATCCCTTCAGAAAACAAATTCTCAGGGGAGAGCCACGGCAACTGTTTGTGCGGTAAATGTCAGCCGTCATCTTTTCAAAGCGCCTCTTCCATTTTGTGCATATTTAAAAGAAAAAAGAAAAAAAAATTGCGCCACGCGGAAGCGCTCAGAGCCGAACAGAAAATTTGCAATTATAAAATAATGTTGTCTGTGGACGTCTGCCGGTGCCTAAAGATAGAAGCGCTTTCGGGTTTGGTGACAGCACAAAGGGGAGCTGGTGACTGAGGGGCGCTCAGGGTGGGTGACTTGGAGGTGTGCGGGTGACAAGACGCCTCAGCTGCCGCTCCGTTTGCACCCAGTGTGCGCTGCCTCTTTTGTTCTGTCGAGAATTTGCGATGGCGAGGGGTGGGTTTTGATGCGATGCTCACAGTGTTACTCCCCCCACCACCACCTCCTTGTCCTTCCACCAGGAAGCTTTTGCGATTCATCCTTGACGGGGATCTGCCGGTACATCAGCTCCTCTCCGCTGCTTGGGCACCTTGTTCCGGCTCCTTCCGGTATTTATTCTGACTTTTGTGCTCTGGACCTCTCAGCCTGGTACAGGAAGTTGCCTTGTGTTTGTTTCCACCCTGTTTGCACATCTCTTCTTAGTACCTTCGCTGGGTCCAGCTCTCTCTCCCACCCATGAGACATTTCCACATGAAAGAGAATTGCAAGCCAGTCACGTGCCCCATACTCCGGTACTGCATTGGGGGTATTTTTATAGAGGAAACTAGGTATGGTTTGCTGGCCGCACCATGAGTAATGGAAACGCCTCCAGGTCATGCGTTCGACCAGGTAGGCTGATCGACAGCCCAGTTCGGCAAATTGCTTGTTCCAGTTACACCAGTGCCAGGGAACTGCATTAATTCTTGTTGTTTGGAGCCTGTCTGCCATGCAGACACAGAATCCAGACCCCCACATCTGCTTGGAACACCTAAAGAAGCCTGTCTGCTTCCAGAATGTCAGACACTTTGCCTCAAATGATGATAATAACTCACACTAAACTGTTGCCGCTTCATACAGCGTCCAGCAAAGCATTAATAAACATCAAGTATTGTTGTACCAATAGGGCGTTGCCTGAAAATAATTGAGATAGAGCCGACGCGGAGATGTTTAACAGTTAAATTAGAAGGGAGACACGAGCGGCAGCAACGTGCTGCACCGTATAGTCAAAAATAACTTTTGGCGACATTCATTCGGGCCCATAGAAACAGTGCCGTGTTTACATTTGTACAACGAAATAGCTCTGCGTTTCAGGGGCTGCTTCGCTTAATAGTTTCAATAAGCTATTTTTATTATGTCTTTGCCAACTCTCCCTGCCAGTGGTTGGGGGAAACCAAAGATTCCACATGGTAGACTGAGTGCAGCAGGAACGGGATCCTCTAACCCCCCGCGATGTGTGCAAGAAGTCACGGTTCTCCTCCGTAAACATGTTGTTGGACCGAGGCAGGTCGCCATGGAGAGATAGTAACATGTCGACAGCTTTCTTTCCTGAAACTCCTGGTTCCAGTGTGATTGTTTATATGAGATTATATAAAACAGTAAGATATATTTACATATTACACAGCGTATGAACTGTTATCTCTGTAAATGGAACGGTGGTCTTAGCAGGAACTGTGTTTTTCAGCAACAGCAGATGTGTGTGTGTGTGTGTGTGTGTGTGTGTGTGTGTGTGTGTGTGTGTGGGTTTATACACATATCCATGTAGGCAGGTAATAACTGATCACTCAGCATTAAGAAAGAAAACGTCTGATTTCTGCCAGGTCTGGTCCTCCAGAATGTGGAGAACTTCCCTTGTGGCCTATTCTGGGTGCTTACGGCTCAAGCTTTTGGGTTTATTTACTGAGAATAATGGGCTGTGTAGTGCCAGGAGAAGCAGGGGGCTATTTTGGTCTCCGATCCCCAGTGTCTTTGCAGCGAAAGAGTGGGTGAGGGTGGTGGCGGCGGTGGCGGCGGGGGGTGGTTATTGGGGTGCGGGGCGGGGGCTTGGCCGTCTTCTTGCACTGGAGCAGGCAACACGGTTTGCAGCCAAGTGGAGGCTGAGAGACACCGATTTCTGCGCAAAATAGTGCAGCCAGATGCTATCCCCACGGTATATGTGGCTTGTTTTGTTTGGCCTCCAGTTTTAAGGAACTCCCATTGTTCCTCTCCTGACTGCCGAATCCTAGCAGGACCCCCAGCTTCCCTCCCAACCCCCTTCCAGTCACTGCCTCAGTCTCCCTGCGCTGGTAACCGTACACAGAGGATCACTGCAATTAACTTATATGTCAAACAGATGTTTTTGATTCTCCGTGATAGTCGGAATTCCAGTTCTGGTGCTGCTGAGCTGGGGGACCAATGGGATAAACAGTGGGTTGTGAACATCTGAACCCAGGTTGTTTGCATACAGAGGAAAATCCTCACGGTTGGCCGGTTTTGGCCAATTTTGGAACAAATGTCACTGGTATTTACTATGTCATGGTTTTGCTGTTGCTGTTAGCCTATTCCATTTGTGTACTTGGCTGCCAATGAAACATCCATACAGTATCAGGTCAAATCGGATGGTTATAGCTGTGTGGTGTGCTGAGGAGTAGAGGAAATCGGTCCAAATGTAGAATTCAGTGTAAGATTTTTGAAATCTGTGCAACCAAAAAAAACATTGTGTTTTAGAAACAGGGGAGAAGGATGGATTGGAGTCAAGGCAGCGAACCTCACAGGACCCTGTCCTAAGCCATTAGGAGGGAGACCAGGTCAACTTGTTGAATCAACTGGGTTGGATTAATTTATGTACATTCACTCGCCTTTGGAAACCTTAGTGTAAAAGTAGAAAATTAACATGCCGGACCTCTGTGTTTCCGCTGGGAGCGTCACTGGGACTGTCGGTGGTTGTTTGTTGCCTGACTCCTGCGGCAACGGAATTTCTGTCCAAGAGGCGTTTTAACAGCCGTAATAAAATAGTACTACCCTGATATTTACTCGCTTGAGTATCTTCTCCACATGGCTGGCTCTTGTGAGGTGTCTACTGGGTCTGAAGTGCCTAAACGATTGCACATTTGTAACCCCATGACACAGCCAAGTACTTAATAAAGAGAATTTCAGTCACTTTGCCTCCCCTTTTCTGTAGGAAACAGCCGTTACACTGCTGACCTGGGCGGGACCTCATATCAAGTCCTTGTTGGATTTGATCAATAAAATGCTATTAGAGAATGGAATTTCAAGATATAGTATGTCACTGTTAGCCTTTGTCCCAGCATTCCTGTGCCATCAAAGGGAGGGATTGAGGAAGGGTACCTAGGAGTTCTTTGTCTTCTCATCACGCCAGAAGCTGGGTTTCTCCGCTTTAAGTGGCCGGGTTGAGATCCTGACATGGGACGGGGGGGGGTTCCCGTTGAGGTCCGTGGCTCCAACTCATGGCACCTTCTCCTGCGCCTCCAAAAATGTGCAGCATTAGCTGGTGGTCTGATCCTTCATGGAGGAAGGGGCGGGGGTTGGGGAGCCTATTTAAAATATAGCGCGCTGTTCACTAACAAATCTTCAAATGAGATCTTCCCCGAATCTAATAAATAATAAAGCAGAAATGTAAGATGTTTGTGTTTTTCTAATGCTGTCTGCTCTCTGAAATGTGATAATGAGCATTGTTTGTTTGTAGTTTTACCTAGAGGCTAACCATGTCAGATTTTTAATGTTGTTTGCTTTTTCTTTTCTTGGGCACTTTGCATAACATTTGAACTGTGCTCAAATAAATTCAAAACCACTTATTTTATCCAAGCAATTGTTTTCTTACTATGTATTTTCACCAGGTCTCTTGACACTCCACGGTTGTGTATGGGGACTAATATTGCTAATAGAGGTAGCAATAGCTGCTGTTGTATGTTGAGGCCCTGTAATGGACTGAGGTCCTATCCGAGAGATCAGAAGGGCTTCCCAGGATGGTTTCAGGATCATCTCAACCCCAAATGGATAAAATAATGAAGGATTGACAGACAGACACATACCGAGTAACTCTTTATGACACAGTGCTTAAATAGTCCTTTGTAAGGTCCTACTACACACTGAGAAACCTGTAGTTTGCTGTTTTGGGGACATTGTGGAACAGTACAGCATTAGAAGGTGGCACAGACTTCCTGACAACAATTTGCTCTTCTGTTACTACTTCTTCAATGACTTGGTGATCCCCTGGCATCCAGGGAACAGTTGATGTCAGTGCCACCATGCTTCACCGTGTTTGGGCATCACTGGGACCAGCCTCAGTGCATTAACATCCTCTGCTGATTAAACCCCCCCCCCTTTTTTTCCTCTTGGCAATTTGAGGTGCTACCATTGAAAATGTTCATGTAGGAACATTTAGAAACCTCCTCCACCCTTCCTCGCCTGCCTCCCTTTTTACAAGAGGAAATAAATGATGTTCTGTGAATAGCGCATGTGATAAATGGGACCAAGGGGGTCTCTTCTGGGAGCTGGCAGAGTGGTCATTCTGGTCTTCCTGGTAAGCTAATCTGAGACGTCAAGGTGGCAGCCCAGGCTATAGTCTTCCACCTCCAGAGGGGCAGGAACTCAGTACCGCCGGTGAATCTCAGTTAATGTGGTGCAAATAAACACATTGAGTTTACTAACATATTATTATTTCCCTTTTGGCCGCACATTGAGTTTCCTGTTGTATCGTGTGCGGTCGAGGTCCATCTCAATGTCAGTCGGTGTTAAAACACAGCGGAAGTCGCTGAGAAAAGAAAGTGCACGTTATGCAGAGTATTTTAAAATGTGTTCTGTGTTGGGTAACTTTTAGGACCAGTTGCTCCAGATATCCTCGAGGTGCTTCAGTTTTCTGCCCCGGTCAGAAACCTGTTGCGGCAGAAAGGTAAAAAGTTATTCTATAATAACAGAGCTGTTTTACCATTAAAGTGGTTGCATTTAGTATAAAAGTTTTGTTAGTGCTGTCAGATGGAACAGAGTGACACGTGCGTCAGGGGTAGCCAAGTGGAAAATCAAAATATGTATCTTTATTACCCTTACGTTACCAATGTGCGCAGCACCATTTTCAAAATAATAAGTTGTATGTTTGGAATTGAATGAACTTGGCTGCACAAAAACATCACTTAGGGTGAGAAGCACCTGTGTGCCAAATTACAGGCCTGCAGCTTGAAAAAACAAAGCCGTCCATAAAGAACAAACAGACAAACAAACCTTGAGCTTTATAGATACAGCGGTTTTGTGTGTTGCTGTATTTCATTATACTTTTTTAAAATCACAGAATGTTTTGCACCATATTGACTCTGCATGCTATTCTGAAAAGGGATTTCTGCGCTAAATAAATAACATAACGTATGTGCCTTCACTTGCCCAAAGCAGCTGTGATAGATTTCGTGTGGCTTTGCTGCGGACAGACGTTTTCTTGTTCAATGCACTGGTGGACTGGGATGGAAGACCCTGAGAATCAGAGCAGGACTGCAAATGATTGGCAAACTGCCTTGGAGGACTCCAGATGGGTCTCCACTTTTTCTCACTTATCCGGACACTGACCCCGTTGAGTTTACGGCAGGCGTGTGTGGCCGTCGAGAACACTAGCACAGGAGGAATTATATACAGTGGTTTGTGGTCAGTGAGTTGCTAATGAGACCCACCACTGGCCCGGTGCAGAGGAAAGCCTGCTGGGGGTTCCTCTGTCTCTCTGTGTGGGCCTCATCTCCCCTTTGCACTGTTACGGTCCTTAGTCATGAGTAATGACTCTTTCTTTCCTAGTAAGCTTGACTAAACACAATGTTATAAAAAAGACTGTAGTATGTAGGTACTTTGTAAGAGATGTGTTATATATAATAATGCTTGGGAACAAGTCATTCAGAAGGTTACCGGGTAGGGAGGCGGCTAAGGATGCAGGCTTTGGACAAGCAGGTTAGTGATTCGATACTCTCCGGAGGGACCCTGCTGTACAGCCCTTGGGCAAGACACTTAACCGGAGATGCTCCACTTAAATATCCAGCTGTGCAACTGAGAAACACTTTGGGGAAAAAAGCACCAGTTAAAGAACAAAATATTATCATCAAGTTCATTTCTCTGAGGAGGCTTTCATTCACACTATGGCTGGTGATGTCGCTGTGTGATATAACCAAGTAATCAGATAGATTGTAAAGGCATTTGCGTGTGTAGAAGAAAGACGTTCAGATGCTGCGGTGCACTGCTTGGAATCTCGTTGAGAAGATTAAAGATGGTGGGAAATTCGTATCGGTGATTTATCAGCCGGTTCTGAGGTGACTACTGGGCTGTGACGTGGCTCATACTGGATAGATATTCTCATTGCTATCGACAAACCTGCTGTGTTTTTCCCAGGCATTATGGAAGGCATTATGTATAAACTACAAAGCAGACGCCAAGTTACGTGCAGTGCAATGTTTCAACCGGGGTGAAATATCTGCCATTTTCCCCAGTGAACCATCCAACGAACGGTGATACTTGCTTATCTCTGCCAAGGGCGAAAAAAAAAAAACAAAAGCAAAACTTATATATCAAAATCTGAATAACCTGTTGTCCTTCACACAAAGATGACACTTCTGTAGCAGTAAAATGCATGACGCAGCAGGAGAACAAACGTTTGTTTTGTTTTCAATTTCGATCGTACCTGAACACAGAGGTCAGGAAGGTACAAAGCAAAGGGAAACTTTATGCTGCACTTGACCTGTGTTACTTATGCGTCCCGTTGGTTATTCATAGGCGTCGCTTCCCTTTGTAAGAAATAAAATTGGTCTCATTCTTGCTGGAGGAGAGTCTGAAGCAAGCTGCTCTACCCGTGTGGTATCATAGAAGCAGCGATTAAAGGGTGCGGAAGACAACGAAGGGGGATCTAGTGTGGTTTCTCCTGCCCTATTGAAGGTGCGCCAAACTGCGGGGGGATGTCTCTGTTAAACCAGATATCTCCACCAGAGAGGGGCCAGCTTTCATCGCAGGCACAACATAATTCTTCCGCTCTGCTCTGCAAAGTAAAAATAGATGCGTTGTGTATAAGCATGTGCTGAAACTGCTCCAGTTGAGCTGCCCACGGTATCTCAGTTTGAGAAACGTTTTATTCATCCCTTGATGTTGCTGGGTACATCTGTGGATTTTGGCTTCTCCGCCCCTTGAATGCACACCTGAACTACACACGACTGCCCATTTATTAGGCCTCACTTAGAACATGGGCGCCGACTCCAGTTCATAGGTGACATTTCTGTGGTCTGGGATCAGCTGAGCCTGATGGGAACGGGAACTTCTGTATGGGGAAGAGGAGAGTCCACGGAGATTGTTACAGCGAAGAGGAGGAAGGGGGGTGATGCTGTAGGCCAGTGGGTGGCCTAGAAATTAGGGAGCTGGGCTTTTATTTTTAAAAATTGCGTGTTCCCGTCCAGGTAGGTGAGCTGATGTTGGATCCTTAATGGGGTTAAAAAAGGTCAACTTCCCATTATAGGACCTGAGCAGATATTACAGTAGCTCTTCAGCTGCAATGGAATATTTCCAAATTGCACGGAAGTAGTTTAGAGTTCAGCGGATTATAAAGTAGATTATAGTCGAGGCTAAAAAAAAAAGAAGAAAATAAGGTGGTACTTAAGATGCACACAAATTGAACAACCTGTTTAAATCGCTCGGATGATGTGTAAAATCGTAGCTGTTTACTGTGTGATTAAATCTAAACGAATCACAGTAGAATCGTAGGAAGGCCGACTGAATGTGAGGTCTGAATGTGATCATCGCGTAATTGCAGATCGAGAGCTCGGTGTTGTGTCAGAAACACATGTCCCGCTAGCAGGGTCTTCTGGGCATCATTTGCCCTTCAGCTGCTCTTTCTGTGAGGTGGTTTCACTCGCTCACACCAGTGTAGCCACCCTTGCTCGGGGGGGGCGTCCCCCAATAACTCCCATATATTTTTGGAGGACGTGACAAAGATCAGGTAATTACCCAGGAGGTCAAGAGATTTGGCTATAACTACTGTTCTGTTTATGAATTTTTTTTTTACATTAGGTTAGATAAAGGGCTTCATGGCTGCAGTGCAAAAGATAGAGGAATTAGTCCGTTTTTATTAGTTATCAGTTATTTGCTCCTCTGAGCGCTGAAAGTTAAATAAGGTTGTAAGTTAAATGAACGTTAAAATAAGGACTGTGTTTCAATTTAACATTCCATTGCCCACTATTATTGTATTGCATAATTTATTTGCTTGTCTCTGGCAGTTCCGGCATGTTCTACAGCGACAGCTGTCCCACCGCTGAAGTCAAATGCGTCCCGGTCCCTTCTGAACTTTCTGCAGAAAGTAAACCAGATTTATATTTAGACTGATGTGTTTGGAGTAGAAAATAAGGAATGGTGAACCACTATCTTATGAAGATGTCAAACGATCAGAAGTGAGAGGAATGAGTCTTGGCATGAGTTTCGGGGGTCTGTTAGAAATGCTTTAGGGGATTTAGCATTTTCGAGGAACACAGGGAATTCACTCTGCCGCACCGAGCCGACAGTGAGGACCGGTTATATTTTGGTTTTAGACCCCTGGTGAGCGGGACCCATTGGCGTGGAGGAGGCACGCTCCCTGTGTCAGATCTGACTCGACGTGGCAAAGTGCGTCAAACAGCTGATAACACAGAGTCAGCGATCTTCAACAATGCTTGTTTTTCTGGCGTGTTGAGACTCGCCTGTTTATTTTCACCAGGTAACGGCTCCATTCTGAAAACTCTTACTTAGCCAGGCTTGTCGCGCCCGCCTTCAGACGCACGTTTCACGTAGCAGCCGGCGACTCGTTTCAGAATAGTAGCTCAGCCACCGGATGCTGTGGATTTTTGGCTGGGACACTTCTTGTCATTTTGCGCCGGAGAATGACTTGTGTTATTTGTTAAAATTTATTTATTTTTTTCCACATTGAAATATCCAGCTTCCACGTAGTACTTCGGGAAGATCTTAGTGTGCAATTCTGGCACTTGCTTTTTCACTTTGTCTCTGTCCCTTCCACCCTCCGCACCCCTCCGACATTAAAAAGATGAAGAAAATATGAGCTTTGCAGGCACTTCCACTGTGGACTCCGGGTGTGATTAAGTTTGAAGGACTGAGTCATTTTCTGGTGTCTCTACATGGGGGAGCATACAGTGCCTTGTAATATGAGGCAAAGAAGGGCAACAAGCTCTCATTCCCTTGGAGGGAAACAGCCATCTTGGCAATAACCTCACTCTTGGCTTCACAGCCCGAGAAGAACTAACTCCATTCTACAGTATTGTCTTGTTCCTTCTTCCTGCGGTTTTCATCCATGGATGGAGTTTATGATTAGGCTCAGGGCCAGGCTGCCGATATAACACGTGCCGTGAAGATTTTTCTGTCCGTAACGCTGCCCTCTGTATGAAAGATAAATCAAACCTGCGCGTCCGACTTGCACGCATAGGGGGAAGAAGAAAGGCATCTGTATTGCTTTGTGCATTTTGTCGTCTGCTTCCACGCAATGTTCCGCTTAACGCTGGAGAAACGAGCGCTAAATTGGCGCGATTTACGCAGCCTGCGATATCCTGAGGATTAAAGCGCTTGGATCGTCGCCGTAGCGCACGTGTGTTGACGCAGGGCAGGCGAGCGTGCAGACGGGGCAAGTCTGCAAACGCACACTTGGGAAATGTGCAAACGGTATCGTTTGGCACACGCTGAAAATTCGCGCAAAAACCTGACATGCTTGCAGGCCTCCTAACCAAGACACGCGTACGAGCGCTAGATATTTCCGGCGCTTTCGGACGGAAGCAAACGCGTGCGCCTGACGTACGCGGGGGAATGAATGAACGCGCCCGTTACAGTAGGAGTGACACGCTTCGTCTAGTTGAAACTGACGTGGCGAATAACAAAAAGACAAAAGTCTTACCTTCTGAACAGTAGTAATAGGTTACTCAACCGGATCCAATATTTAGCAATACACACGACTGGAGTTTCACATTTTTATCTGTTTGACTCCAGCTAGTTGTCATGGAAAACCGCCGCTGCCTTTCCACGCATACAAATCACCAATTTTTAATAAATAGAGCAGCAGCTTTTTTTTAACGCGTCGCTCACGAGCATGTGATAAATAACGCGGCGCGGTGCTGTCGAAATTGGACGGATGCGCCGCGTTTAGACAGAGAGCAGGCGAACAGCTTGGAAAAGGTGTTTGCGATAATGTTCGCAACCTTAAGATATTTGGTGCTTATCCATCCAGATAAGACGACGTAACGTGACACCTGTGTCTGTGGAAGACTGTCGCCACTTACAAACATACATTGTGGAAATGGTAACGGGTGCTAAAGCATTCTGGGGTGGGGGGAGCGAGACTGTCGTACTTAACCAGTGAGGCTGAAGGATTTCTGTGAATTTTCTCTACGAAGACCACTGGGGGTTTAAGCACCGGATTTGGGGTTTCTGTCATTTTAACCCAGACTGTCTAATTCCACTTCCCAAACACATACTGTGTTTAAAACGGAGTTCTTCCATTCTGGGGAGGAAAGTCTTGCAGGATTTTTCAAATGACCAGGCAACGGAGATCAGTGGACACATCTGTGTCCATTTTGATGGGGAGAAACGGGGACGAGTGAAGATGATGAAGGCTGCAGTATGTATCCCCAATGGACAGGAGCGCTGGAGAGGTGGTGGTGGTGGTGGGTGGGGGGTTCAATCCCGTCTTACTGCCCGCTTCAGTGTTTGCAAAGCTGGTAGATCAGTGGCCATCACTGTCGACTCGCTGTGCTATGCCATCGTGGAACTTTCGTCTATCGGAGGCATGAGCAGACAGCCAATGCGTGGGGCCCCGGCCTCGTCAAGGTGGCCATCAAGCTGGCTGTGAAGGTGGTGGTCCAGGTGGCAGTCAAGGCGGTGGTCAAGGTTTTAGGATCCCATACAAGGTCAAAGTAACACCCAGCAACAAAGAAATTTGGGTGGCGTGAGAAAACGAAGCCGACTAGATGGGTTTTGGATTATAACTGTGCTCTTCTCCACCTTACATACCTGTGCTGATGTATTTTCTGCTTACACTTGTTAGAACTTCATATTAACCCACAAATTCAGAACGACTGGCACAGAGAACAGTTGCAAGCATATTGGGGACTTCAGTGAGCCACGAGTGTGGTTTCTGTGTATTTTCAACCCGGATGCATTCTTTCCATGTTGTCTATATATTATTGACGTATGAAGGTGGTCTCTTTAGTTTTCGGTCTTTGAAGCGGCTGTTAGAGCAGTGGGATGGTTAGGTGTTCGGGGGTCTTTCGTGCAACTTTACATTTGGCACAAGTGTGGTTTACCTGCACCGATACCGCAACGTTGTTTC
Source organism: Arapaima gigas (assembly GCA_900497675.1). Taxonomy (NCBI): domain Eukaryota; kingdom Metazoa; phylum Chordata; class Actinopteri; order Osteoglossiformes; family Osteoglossidae; genus Arapaima; species Arapaima gigas. The sequence goes on from UFQX01000316.1 coordinate 280,277, forward strand.
AGTGCTGCGCCGGGTGCTTCAGTCTGGTGTCTGTGCTTTCAGCGAGGTGCGGGTGGGCTCAGTGTTCTCTGTTCAGTGTCTCGCTGTGGTGACACCGCACAGTCGGCTTCCTCTCGCTGACGCGTGGGTGGTTTTATTGCGACGTGAGCGCTGCTTCAAAGCGCAGTGAAGCTGCTTTCAGTCCAAACCTCCATACTGGTTTCCCCTCAGTACAAACGCAGTGACAACCCAGGACTGGTGTCAGGTGCTTCCTGAGCTGCGGTGTCAGTGTGGTCATTTTCGTTGTGGTTCAGCTGCCGTTGTGGTGCGGCGGACCTGCGGTTCTAAGCGCGACGCATTTGCTGTCTGACAGGAAATGCCGATCAGCCGGGCCTGTAATCTCCAGCAGCACTGAGCAAAACCCACAAGTCTTCTTTCCCTGCCTTCCAGTGCCAGCTCTTCTGACTCTCTCTCATGCACACACATACACACACACACACACACACACACACAAACATACAGAGAGATAGAACCACCTCGCATCAGCTCTGAACATCACAGATAAAAAAAAAGCACTTGGGCAAATACAGCTTCGTCCGGACATTGATCGGAATTTTTTGCAAGCGTGACAAAACGAATTATTACTCTCAGGAGAGTTACAGTAACTGGTAAAAGACGTCCAGCGCAGTGAGCGTTTGAATAAATCAGCTTTTCCTCAAGACGACAACAGCACTTTTCCATAAAACGATTTGAATGACCTCAGGTAGTGATAAAGTGCGTTTGAACCCCAAAAAGACACACAGGGGTGTGTTTATCTAAAGCGGCACATCCGTGGTTGTGCAGTTTTACCTCGGATAAGTCAACTGCTTTGGTTCGAAATAGGCCGCGCATCCCTTTTCCCCGCAGGCTGTCATATGTTATCAGCAGGAGTGACGACGAACTTAAAGCTGTCGCTGTTGTATGCCGAGAGATCGCGGGTCACCGGCAACGCAGTCGAAAGCACTGTATATGCAAATCGCTATGCAAATGATGGCCGCCTTGTTTTATATTGGGAGACGCAGATGCTAATTTTATGAGCTTCTGCCGAGGAAGCGGCCGCCGACCACCTCCGTCGGTCACCCAGAGCTCACTGCGTTCATTCAGTCCTGCATTCTGAAATGATAAACTGTACTAATATCCGTGGAGTCCCCCCCTCACCCCACCCCGCCAGTGGGAGTGTTTACAACCAAAAGTGGAATACGACTCCCGCAAGATTGACTTAGTCCTCGTTCGAGCATTGCCACGGTCCTCAGCAGCTGCACCGGGCTATAAGATCCCAATTAGTTTCATTAGAGAAGACAAAGTTGTTGTGTAAGCACCTTCATATTCATTAATTTGGAGGAATACAACAGATGTACACCGTATGTTATATTGAGTTGTGGTAAAAGTCAGGTGTCAGTGCAGTGCAAGTAGCACCTGACACTGGCACTGGGTTGCCATGGTTTTAGTCATTAGACTGTAGTCAAACACAACCAAACCGCTCAGCGCCACGTGCATCTAATAAGCCACCTAATCCTTCGCGGCCACCGGTCTTCTCTCCGATTCCTGGCAATCCAGTGGCTATTTTTATAAGGCAGCTGCCGCGGATGCTCGCTATGTGCACTTTGGCCAGTGGTTTTTCTCAGTAAGAACAGTGTCAGTGTGATTTTAAACATTTTCAGGTGCTGCGGTTGAAGGATCTCCGGCAACAAGGACGGACGAGCTTCCAAAGGCCTTGCAACCGCACCACCGGGTTGCTTGGACCCACGATCTGTGGGCCGCGGTGATCACACCGATGCCTCTCAGACACTTTAGTAGATTGTGAGATTGCTACCTTGTCATGGGGTCCAATTTGGCTTTGAGACACGCTGGGTTCTAGCCTCACACATTTGGCACCTGTCACATTGGCTTGTGCTTTTGATACCAGCGCTGAGACTTGCACCTTCACAGCGCTGTCAGACAGACGAACGCAGCCTTACGCCTTGACGCGCAGAAAAGCATTCGCATGAGTCTGTTTCATGCAGCATCGCGTTATATCAGTTTAGCGCCAGGATTTCAGCGTCAGCAACCTGAAGGCCCTGCTTTCGTACTCTTTGGCACACAGCGTTTCAGAGGCCTTAAAGAGCTCTGTTAGCTGGGGCGGTTGAGTAAACCGGGCGTAACTTTGCATAAATAACATCAGCAGAGCAGCACCACAGTAACAAATCACTGGGTTTTGCTAATATGTTTTGGCATTTCCCACCTCTTTGACCCTAAGCCCCCCCCCTCACCAAATGCAGATACAGTCACTGGGAAGCCGGTGTGCTCAAACTTTTGGCCACCACTATGCAAACTGTACAAAATTCTCTAGCTGAGTTTGATTTGCTGTGCTGGGAGACTAGGATTTTGCATTTCTAAGTTTAGAACGGGTCCTACAGGCTCCTGAAGGGGGCGCTGCCACGGTAACGCTATAGCGAGGAGTGTTGCGCAAACAGCCGAGCCACATTAGCAATGTGAGGGGTGTGGGGCGGGATTTAAAGGGCGTTAACCGGGGTGCCGTTACCTCTGTCAGAACCTAGCGTGGTTCTTTCTTCACCCTATGTGAGAACTTGTGACTTTTCTCATCACGTAAAGGTCTCTCTTAGCTAGTTAGGATGTGGCGATGTTTCGAACAGACAGGACTCTTGTGGTCTGAGGTCTTCTCACTTGGATAACATGTGGCTCTTCCTCAGTGTTCTGTCTCCTCTTCCCTTGCGGACACTCAGTAAACATGCCGTTTCGCTGCTCGGGGACGGGGGGGTTGGAGGGGTCACATTTGACATTTGTGCTGCCAGTGGAGCGCACATGCAGGCGCTCAGAACGTTCTCGCCACAGCTTAGAAACACCTCCGTGCCTCAGTACTTTGGACCGAACGTTGCCAAGCAACTTTTCTTCTGTAAAGGAGGCCTTTGGTAAAAGTAGCATCTCAATTACCACGGTATTGGTGACAAGGGTAGCAAGCGACACCCCGACAAATGGAGCCCCCTTGACATCCCAGTTACCGCCAAACATAAGCACAGGCCAGGCCAGGAACAATTAAAGTAAACCTAAACTATAAAGTACAAATATTTAAGTGTTTTATGCCCTCAAGGGGGTCGTCAGTTATTTTCTGCTGGACCTGCAAGGTTTTTTCTTCCCTCTTGTCTGTTTGGGTTGATCTCTGGTCTGTCACCTGGTTCATTGGCTGTTAATGCTGGTTTGTGATTTGCTCGTAAACTGCACTTTCTGTCATTATCAGTATTAGAGCTTCTTTATTATTATTATTTTTTTTTTGAGACAACGAAGTGAACTGAAACAAAATGAAACGTTACCTCGAAGTCATTTGCCCAAGTCGTTCTGTGAGGTGGGCGGATGGCTGGCGTGTATGGAGAAGGAGTGTCGTGCAAAAGCATAAACTGAAGAAAAGCTCAACTGGGGGGAAAAAAAACTGCGTGGAAAAATAAAATGCAAAAAATTGTGAAATTAATCGGTACATTGATGTCTATCTCTGCAAAGCTCAGTTTCTGTCTCTTTTTTGTTTGTTCTTTATGTTTTTCATGCCATAGACTTGGAATTTGGCCAACGGGAGCTTCTTGTGAGCCTCACTGAGTTTCTTCAAAGTCAATTTCACTAAACTCCAAAAACGGCTCCTTGTTATTTTGAAAATGTAAAACAGTATTGACACGACACGCAGTTACGTTATAGGGTCTCACGCAGTGTTGCTCCACACACACACACACACACACACACACACACACACNAGAGTCTTCAAAGTCAATTTCACTAAACTCCAAAAACGGCTCCTTGTTATTTTGAAAATGTAAAACAGTATTGACACGACACGCAGTTACGTTATAGGGTCTCACGCAGTGTTGCTCCACACACACACACACACACACACACACACACACACACACACACACAGGGTTGCACACATTAATGACGAAACGACAGTTTGGTGATTTTATGACGTATTTTTACTCTTTACCTTTCTTCCACTACACCTTTTTGAGCCAGCCAGTGCTGGATAACAACTCTTGTTTAATTTGTTTCAATTACGGATCGAATGCTCATTTGTTTTTCTTCTTCTCCATTCATACAGTAGGTGCTGCTTATAGTTTCGACATGAAGAACACGAGCCTGACTTTCCTGTTTAGAACCTGTTCAAAATGTAAATTTGGGGGGTTCTGACCTGCCGCCCTTAGTGTGTTTGACATATCCGGCTATTCTGCCTTTTTCTCAAATCAACCTTGAAACACAGTCGATGGAAAGTGACACTATTTTTTTTTTCCTTCACTGTGTTCTCCTCAACTTCCAGTTTGAAAATGAAAGTGATTTGGGGAAGGAAGGGAAAAAGCGTGTCCTGCCCAGATCAGGGTTGCCGTGACTCACCCCAGGGCTTGGAGGTGGTGTTCATTGGTGAGGGGCAACCAATATAATCCTGTCGGGTGGTGGTCAGAGGCAATGGCAGCCAAGGAGCGGGCCTGAGTCACATGGACCTTCACGCCATGGACCCTGGCAATGAATATATCTCAGGGTCTTGTTCACAGATAGGTGCAGCTTCAGCAGTCTTGTGAGCTGCTCTGTGGCAGATTTCTGAAAAATATCTCAGTTTACCATTCGGTCTACATCCCTGTGCTCTCCTGTGGCCGTGAGCTTTCAGTAATGACTTAAAAAAGCAAGGGATTGTGGATACAAATAGCTGACACAAGGCTTCAGTGCAGGAGTGTTGGGCTCACTCTCTGTGATAAGGTCAGGAGGTTCTGAATCCAGGAGAGCCTTGGAATCACTCAAAAGGAGCTAGTTAATGGTGTTTGGGCATGTTTTAAGGATGCGCCCTGGGATTCTTCCACAGAAGGCATGTCCCACTGGTAGGAGACCTTGAGGCAAGCCCATGAGATGCTGAAGAGATTGTAGTATATCTCTTGACTGGCTGTAGGAAGTCTGGGGATCCAGAGACCAATGCAGGGAGCTGGAAGGTTTGGGCCTCCCTTGTCAGCCTGCTTTCTCTACAGCCCTCCCACAGAACAGGTGGAGGGAACCTGAACTGAAAAAGACAGACAATCATCTCCACCTGCTTCTTATTAAATTAACACTATTGGTGAATCAAATGCCCCATTATCTGTGGTGTGAACTGGTGAAAAAGGCCAGCGAAAGAAGGATTTTTGCAAGCTGTTTAAGTCCAGATGATTCTTGTTGGATGCCGAAAGCATCTGAGAAGCTCCTGCCTTTACCTGTACCTTCCTCTCAATTGGGGGAATCCCAGCGATTAGATTGCAGTTGACTTTATGTGTCACGTCTCGGAGAGTTAGTGTGCCATCAGGTTGAATTTACCATCCTCTGCTTGCTCATGAAACAGGGAAATGAATAGCGTGCAGCTTGGCCTCATGGGAAGATGCTTCTTTCCCTCTTCTGTCTCTTTGTTCTGTGCTGGAAACCTGAAAATATGAAAGATTTCATTATCCTAATATGGTAGCACCTTCCAGACCACTTGCACTTCGGACATTTTTGTTGGTGGCTTTGCTTTCAGGTCACGTTTGTGACATTTTTTATTTATTTATTTTTTTCCCCATTTTTCTTCAACTCAACATATGGTGAGCAGCAGGTGCAGCACTGGTTAGTGCTGCTGCCTTTAAACTGTAATGTCCTGGGTTGAAATCCAGGAATCCTGCTGCAGTATCTTTAAGTAGCGTAGTTCCCCCAAACCACTGTGGTGAAACGTGTTCCTTTTTAAATTGCTAAACGCTTAACAGCCGCTAACATTCCAGTCACATCTGAAAAAGGTGTCGGCTGAATAAATAAATGCATGATCTGTATAAATTTTGCAAAAGGTCTGTGATTTATTTATTTATTTATTTATTTTTTCTTTCGAGGATTTTGGCCTTTTTAGTCAGGGATATGCATGGGTTTAACAAGTGATCTTGGGCAACAAGAACAATTTTATTTCTCGGTTGATGCCCCAGGGAATGAAAGTTAAACCGCGGTCTTAACATTTGATTCTGTTCTGCTCGTGCTGTTCTATTCGGTCGGGATCCGCGGCTAAAGGTGTGATCAGAGCTGTACGCACCTCTGGCTCATGTCGCTAGTGAATTGGAGTGTTTTCAGTGGGGCTGTTCATTTTTTAAGCGGTTTTGCCTTCTGTTTACCCCCTACTGACAATCACGCCTTCTCATATATGTAAAATGAGATCATTCATAACCATTAAGGGTGCTGGACCTTTTTTTTGAAAGGGTTGCAAAAAGTGCTGCCCTGAACAAAGCCATTAACCGTCATGCTTCTCTTTATTATAATTTATTATAATTGCTACTCCAGTGCCTTGCTAACACTTTTATCCAAAGGGATTTACAACTTAACCTATTAAAATAGTTGAATGTTATAATGGAGCTGTTTAGGTTAAGTGCCATGCAGAAGGGTGTTGGAGCAAAGCTCTTCCATAGATATAAAACGCCAACCTGTGGTTACAAGTTTCCATTTTAGGGTCTTAAAAAGTGCGGATCAGAGCCGGGTGATGCATGACGTGGACTTTGGCAGGTTCGCGGCACGAGACAGCCGAGAACACGCGTAGCCCAAGAACACCAAGCACCGGCGGGGAGGTTTGAGAGACGCGGGACGGGCGAGAAGACGGAGAAGCGATGACGCTTTCACAGCATATGACTGAGCGTGATGCTGACGTCGTGCCGTCCCCGTGACAGGGCGACGACGACCGCAGCAGGCAGCCCGGGGACCTTGTTAAGTGCCTCAGAGGGCAAAAGTTTTGGAGGTAATTTCAGATGGAGTGTCTCAGGTGAGAATGGAAGTGTTGCAGAAACGCAAAGCATTTTTTCGTCCCTCCATCTTTGCCTCGTCGTGCACTTTATGCGTGTGCTCCCTCTCACTCGGATATGTTTCAGCTTTCTGCCTTTCTGAGAAGTGCAAAGTCTGAGGACATCACACTCTTCCTCGGCACACGCGTATATTATTGGAAAAGGGTGTGTGTGTGTGTGTGTGTGTGTGTGGGGGGGGTCCTGAAAGCTGTTGTTGAAGAGACCGGAGCCTCTGATGTGCAGCTTTTGCCAGATCCACCTAGGCTGGCAGCCCGGGGAACTGGACGTAAATTTTCATCTGCTGTTTAATTTTCTTGTTCTTTTTGTTTAAAAAAAAAGTAGACAAGAAGAAAAAACAAAGTAGAACCCTGGTGTAGATGGGCGCTTAAGATGTCTTTATGATCAAGTGGTTTTAGCTGCTTTTAGGACTGTTAGGACTGAGGTGATTCAAGAAGGGCTACAGAAAAGGCAGTTCCACAGATCTGAATGCTTTGTTTTCTACGTCTTATGTGTGAAGTCCGGTCTAGTTTTGAACATAATTGAGGTTTATGGTTGTGCACAACATCAGGCCTGATTTTTCCCATATGGCTTTATTTCAGTACCTGCTGTGTTCTGCCTTTGTCTCTGGCCACATTCATCTATTTATGGCAGCAGAGGTGCCTCTGGAAAGCCCACGATGCTTAGTGTTGTTGTGATCCATCCCGGGTAAAAACAGTATCTCAGAGGACAGACTATGATGGAAATGATGAAATTACAAGCAATGATGAGACTACAGGCTCAGATTGGAAAAACAACACTGCCAGTCTTGACACAAAGCTGCTGCTTTTCACATGAAGCAACTTAGCCCACCTTGTTGCTGTTAAGGCTCAGGTGATGTGTTTGAGGTGGTTTTGTACAGATAGTGTACTGTATGTCAGCAGTGACATAGATCCCATTGCCTTTGAAATTGAGCTGGATCAAAGCCTCACCCGAGATGGCGAGGTTCAGCAGTGAACGCTTTAAAATAGCGACTACTATGATTGGCAGGTGTAGGAGGTGCCAGAACGTAAGACCTGTGTTTTCTTGAGAACCCCTTCTAATCCACATAGCAGCGTACTGGAAGCAAAGTTTCTTAATTGTAGCAACAACAGTTTTTACAAATTGGCTGATGGTGCTGAAAACAGCAGTTCAGGATGGGCGTGAATGATGAAGTTCCTGGGCGTTTCCATGCACAATCACCGGGTGTAATGGTCTTCTCACCACCCAAAAGCCCACAGGCTGCTCCAGCCTGCAGCTGTGAGAGGTCTGTGATGCCATAATCCAGCACCCATCACTTGATGTACTGCACAGCATTTGTCCCATCCACTATTTTTTTTTCATTCTTGCTTAGGTGGTCAGCCCTTTGTTTTGTGTTTCACTGACTGAGTGTGAACGGCTGTTGTCCTGCTGACTCCCAAGCTGAGACATTGTGAAGCAAATGTCATGAATAAAGAATAAAAGACTGTTTATTGTTGTACTTCCTTGCACAGCAGGTATGCGAAGGAGAATGAAATTAAGTTCCTCAGGTCCATGGTGAACAGTGCACCTAAGAGGGTGAAAAAGTAAAGGAGAGATTATGTTTAGTCTCACTGCAGCACAAGATAAATATATTGAATATGTGCAAACACTTGGTGGTCAAAGGCGGTGGTTGTGGTCGGTGGTGATGCAGTGCTTGTTGTAGGTGGTCTGGATGGTGGGCAGTGAGGTCCTGAACATAGGCTAAGCATCTTCACTACCCGCTGCAGAGCTCTCTGGTCATAGACAGTGCAGTTCCCACACCAGACCGAGATGCAGGATGTTCTCTGTGGCTCATTTGTAGAAGCTGGTGAGGACGGGCAGTGGAAGTGCAGCTCTTTTCAGTTTCCTCAGGAAGGGGAGATGCTGCTGTGCCTTTTTTACCAGGTGGGTTGCATGGATTGTGTGTCCCTGGTGACGTGCAGTCCGCGGAACTCGAAACTGTGCACAGGCTCCTCCGCTGAACTACCAGTACACAGAGGAGTGTGAGCAGCAGGAGTCCTTCTGATGTCAACAATAACCTCCTTAGTCTTTTTGACATTGAGAGACAGATCAGTGTCTTTGCACCAGGGAACAAACCGCTCTACTTCCCCTCAGTAGGCCAACTCATCGTCGCTGGGAAATGAGGCCCGAAACTGTGGTGTCATCAGGATACTGGATGATGTGGTTGCTGCTGCATTGGGCCATACAGCCATTAGTTAGGAGGGTAAACAGCAAAGGGCTGAGCACACAGATATAACAAGCATTATAATATTATTGTGAAAAAAAAATATATATATATATAAAATATAAAATTAGATTGTGAGAAACATACAGCTCCCAGTTCCTTCCCCAACATCCCAGGTCTCGCCTTTTGCTTCAGTTTTTGCCCTGGTGCTTAGGAAGAGCGACAGAGATTAACTCGGCCGCAAGGCAGATAGCCTAGGACACGTCACTACGAAAAGAAAGTGGATGGGAGAGATGATCTCATGAAATATTGACTAGCGTCTGCCCTGTCTCAGTGTCTCATCCATCACTGCCTGCATGATACATCGGAGATGGAATTTGCTCGCTGGTAATGTGGCGGAATGTAGCACAGTTGGAGGTGCTGTGTGCACGAACCTGCCTTTGTGTGACGGTGCGTTTGCGCTTCTCGTCATTGGCATCTAAGCCACGTAGAGAAGACAGACAGCAGGATGCTGGTGAATTGACACCCCTTGTTCTCTCTGATTGTCACACGCTCACCTGGTCCCGTTGCAGCTGTTGAATTAAATATGGCACATGGTGGATATGATCACACCCTCCGGACAGAGATGTCAACCTCGGAGGAGTTCCGAGATTTCACAAGGGCGGTGGGCAAAGCCGGAGGGTCGGGGAGCGTGGAGGGACAGGTGGAGTAACGAAGGAAAACTGGAACAGAGACCGAGAGGAAACAGATGATTAGGAAGCTACTGCTGGTTGTGCCTGAATAAAGTTCTCTGTACAGCCATGGGTCTTCCACACCCGGGAGGCTACACAGCTGTCAAAAAATGAGATCGGACTGTAGGTGCAGCCGGTCGGGAAGGACGTGCAGCCTGTAAATGGGGCTACGCTGTTTACCTTCATTGCAGATTGCAGTCCGGGGGGGGGGGGGGGG
>UFQX01000316.1:290238-313718 GCA_900497675.1 Arapaima gigas
GGGGGGGGGGGGGGGGGGGGGGGGGGGGGGGGGGGGGGGGGGGGGGGGGGGGGGGGGCAGAGACATCAGTGCGCCACTAAGCAAAAAAAAGAGTATCCATTAAAATGCCAGGAGATGTTTTGCATGACACACGGCCTGCCACATGCTTGCTGCTGTCTGGGGATAACACGATGTCACCTTTGAAACAAGATAATCATTTCAAGCCAAAACCACAGGAAAGATCTTAAGAAGCTTTTGTGCTCATAATATGAGTTTCCCATGATCCTGTGCAGCACTTGCTTTTTTATACCTTCCTCTGTGAGGTGAGAACTTTTTGTTTTTGCATTGTTAGATGCACAGGGAGGGCTTGGGAGTGTAAACAACCTCCATGAAGGAACTGGGATGAGGTTTTGATCTCCCTGTCAACCGTGACCGAATTCAACTCGCACCCCAACAACGCAATGTTGGCCCTCAGAGTTGATCCACCAGGCGCCTGTGAGACCACAGGGCAGCCACGCAGAATGTATTTCAGCATCGCTTCACTTGAATTAAATACCTTCAACTTGTTTTACATTAGGGCAGCACTGTCTTTGTGGGGTTTGCTCATCCTCCCTGTGTCTGTGGGGGCTTCCTTTGTGTGCTCTGGTTTCCTCCCACCGTCCAAAAGCATCCAGGTTAATTTGTCACTCTAAATTGTGTATGTCTATGACCGTGTGTGTGAGCGTGAATGTGGGGCCACCCTGTAATGGACTGAATGACATCCAAGGTGTAGTTTCACAGCCTGCCACCCAATGATTCTGGGACTGTCTCCAATCTGCCGCAACCCTGACAAGGATAATGATGATGATGGATGGATGGATGGAATGTTTTGTGTTTTGTTAATGAACAGCTGCCAACGTGCCTGTATGCCGAGTCTCTCGTAGCGATTTGGATTGTGAACGATGCCGCCCTCTAATTCTTTTCCCATAAATTTCAAATGACGACCGGCGCTTGGATGATGGGTTGCTGTCTTTGCTCTGATGTACAGCTTGCAGTATTATCTACTGACCCGTTTAGAGTCAAACCCAAATCCTCCTCGTGTCTTGGAAGGACGAAACTTCTCCGCCCTGCTCCGTCCAGGCTGCACAACAACTGACACGCCTGTGGCTGTTGGGGTGGAACGATCGATTATCTGTTGAGAGGCACATGGAATATTGGGAAATAATTGGATCGGGGATCAGTTAAAGCTGCCAGATCAACTGCCACCTGATGACCCTGAGCGGCGGCCCTTCATTGTCCCGTGACCGACTAGACCGAGCCGGTTATCAGAGCAGCTCTTTTGAACGCGGCTTCATTACCTGATGCTTCACTATCTCTTTGGGGCAAAAATATCGGTCTATCAGGGACAGATTCTGGTTTGAGATCAATGAGGACCTGGGAGCAATTAGCAGCTTCTAATTAGATTCGTCCCATTCTGTCTATTTACATTATTAATCAACGATATATTATGGCTGATCTGAATAGCGCAGTTTCCATATTTATATTTTTAGCCAGAATGATGCAACTATCACGACGTTGGATGTGTGGTCTGCTGAGCGCGAAGACCTCTCTTATTGCCCTCAAAGTTGCCTGTAGAAAACCTAGATCGCTTGTTCTGATGAGCTAGAAACGAAACGAAATACTTAAAACGACCAGTGCGAACCTAAATGACGTTTAAAAGTTCATCAGAGGATCCGGCATTTTGAAAGTCCTAAAATTCAGTTAAATCCTCAAAATGTTGCGGTTGTTTGTTATCGGCTTTGCTTTGAGTTCTGCACGTGGACGTGAGCGCGATGCCGGCCGCTTGTCTTTAAGATATTCCGTTTCATGCCGCTGCCGCCGTCCTCTGGTGTTTAGTTGTTTTCCTTTTCTAACACTCTCGGTGGAAATCTGGAAATACGGACTTCCCACGTCCCGTATCTCCACGTTCACACGAAGCCCTGCATGTAAATGTTCCGGATGGAACCGCTGCGCTAGGCAGTAGATGCTCAGCGTTCTGGATCGCGGTTCATTGTTTCCTACAGGCGAATTACAAGCAATAACAAGTAACACAAACGAATGCTTTTCTATTTCAAAGGTTCCGAGGTCACTGACCTTTCGCTCTTTGCGCCCTCTTTGTTTCGGCTGTAGTTTATCTAGTAAGTCGGTTTCCTTATAACAGTGAAGACTGATTTTTCTTGCCCGTTCTTTTTTCCACACGACTCGAGCGAGTTTATGGGCGACGAATCACCGTTACCGCAACGTTGTCGTCGAGTATTTTGCGTTATACCTAGGAAAATCAGGCACATACTATTGGACTGATACCTCACAGACGTACACAGACTGCACGTGTGTCACAGCGAGCGTCTAGATGGGCCTTTATGTTGCGCCATTGAAGCGGTTGTGATGTTGAAGGTGTTGTGAATGTTTCCTCTTGCCAAAAACCGATGCTGTCAAGATGTTCGTCTGCTGTGTATCGGTTACGGTCCTCAACTCCTGCGTCTCACGTGGTTCGAACGTGCCAGCATGCTGGTGATCCTGCTGAACTGCGTCACGCTCGGCATGTTCCACCCCTGCGAGGACAGCAAGTGCGAGTCAGAGCGCTGCAAGATCCTGCAGGTAAGTGGGGCGGCTTGAATGGGACAGACCTGGTTGTACTCCTCCAGGAGAGGGCGCTGCAACATACTATCAAGAAAAAAAACAGGAACTGAACTTCAGTTGTAAGGTATAATGTGGGCATCGACCGCATCCGGCTTCTTATGAAATCTGACAAGGATGCCGTGTGACCCGAGACCCTCGCCGGAGTCATTGCCACCTAACCGTTCCGAACCCCCCTCCCCTCATCTGCAGTGACGGCAACCGAGCGTGGAAAGGAAAAAAGAATCTCGGGGTTAAAAGAAAGCAGCAAAGACGTCCAATCGGCAGCTTTGTTCATAGGCAGAAACGCGGAGCCTCTCCTGGGCAGACGTGACTCTGTTTAACCTCTCTGTGAGACTAAAATAATGCCTTTGGTGGGCTAATGAAATCTGAGGCAGTACAATAAAGGCAGCCAACGCTCTAGGCCTCCTGGCATAGCTCCCCTTCCCACACAACAGCTCACTCTCGCTCCTTTATATCCCTGCTAGAGTGAAATGTGCTATAATATTTACTTGCAATTAACATTCTACAGTCAAAAGCAGACTCAACACATTAGCTCACCCGCGGTGGATGTTTGGACATGATAAGATTATAGATATTTCCGTTTCCCAATTCGTCAAGTACGAAGCTCTTGCAGCGGTGGCGTGTTTGGCGGTGGCGTGTGGGTGAGAACCCTCGGAGCATGACTGGACGTGGAAGGCACGTGGGAGCGGACCCGCTGATGCACCAGACGGCTGTTGTGTAACTCTCTGGTGCACATTATCGGACACAGTAATCCTTCAGAAGTCAGGGCAGGAGGTGTAATCTGTCATCCCTTGTTTTCTTCCCGCGCCAGCGAGCGAAAACGAAACCGTGATAATGAAGCAGGCACTAAAAGCATGACTGGAGGATGATGCCACCGCCGAGCCGAGCTTTACGGGATGGATCTCTTTGTCTCCGTTTGCTTTTGGGGACTTTGCAAAGAAAGAGGGGGAACACATTGAAATGCGACGTGTTTGTTTTTTTGTTGGTTTGCTTGCTTGTTTGTTTGTTTGTTTGTATTTTGTTTGAATCCTAACATTTGTGCTTCTGGTTTGTGACATGCAGAAGCAGGGAGCTTTTAAACTGTACACAGTCATTTAAACCAAGAGGCTCCCAGTCCACTCGGTGTGGTGGTCAAGACAGCAAAGAAAGGGGGCAAATTACAGAGTGAGAAAGAGGGAGACAGAAATAACGTGCGGGAGAGATAGCAAAAGGGAGACAGAGAGGGCAGCAAGGCAGACATTCCGGGAGATATGTGGGTGTTTAGGGAGGGTGGGGAAGCATTCAAAGAGGCCGGTGAGAGAGAGGTGGTCAGATGAATGGCTGGACTGGCGATATCTCCTAGTCCGGTCTCCTGCTCACAGGCAGATCCGATGGGCCACGGAATCAGTCCAAAGGGGATTCCACGCTTGGGCCGCTTCCTCCGCACAGGCGCGTCGGGAATCCCTCACACTGTTTATTCCTACCCCGTTCGCGATTGTGTACTGCAGTACATAAGCTGTTTACGGGTCCATTCAGTGAGGCCCCAAAGTTCAAAACAATTTTGTCCTGCTAAAGTAAATCAGGATTACCACCGTGTTTACATTTGTTGCTTTTTTTGGAAACGACGTCTGTGTTGACTGCAACTTGGTTTTTTTTTCACCCTTTAGAATGGGATAAATGCATTTTGTTATGTTTAATGACCTGAGAAACGTCTTGCGAAAATTTTCGCATAAACGTTGTAAGTCAGATGACAAATAGTAAATCCAGCAGTTCTTTGCTAGTTGCATCAGATATTTTTGTAACACAAAACTAACGTCGGGGGATTGATAATGCTGTTATTTGTTTATATATACTGTGAAAAAGTATTTGTCCTGATTTCCCGGTCACACCGAATAGTTTCAGATCTTTAGACGAAATGTAATATTAGACAAAGGGAACCTGAGTAAACGGATAATAGTTTTTTTTTTAAACATTACTTTGTTTATTTAGGGAAAAAAGTAATCCAACTCCCACAACATGTATGTGGAAAAATGATTGACCCCTTTAGTTAATGAATCAACCAGTAGACCAAATTCAATTCATAGAGAGATTGAACACAGCCAGGCTTGAGTGCACCTGGTCTTTTGTGTCTCAATCTCACTGTATTTTGTACCTTACCACGAGAAGGAAGTACTCGTCACAAAGTTTAACCCTAACCCTAGCAATGCTGTGTCACGATCAAAGTAAATTCCAGAAGAGGCAAGGCAAAATAAGTTGTTTAAGTATATCAGTTTGGAAAGAATAACAAAACCATTTCTAAGGCTCTGAGATTCTACCAAATCACAGTGAGAGCCATTATCTCCAAATGCGGAAGACTTAGAACAGTGGTGAATCTTCCCAGGAGTGGCCGGCCTGCCAAAATTACTCCAAGGGCACAGTGACAGCTCACTCAGGAATTCACAAAAAAATCCCAGAAGAACTTCCAAAGAACTGCAGGCCTCCCTAGCATCATCTAATGTCAATGCTCAGAACTCCACAGTAAGAATGAGATCGGGCAAAATGGGATTCTTGGGATAGTAGCAAGGCAGAAACAACAGCTATGCAGGAGTAACATCACTGCTCGTCTCACATTCCAAAAGACAGTTGGATGATTTCCAGACCTTTTGAGGGTTCAGTGGACAGAGGAGTCGAACGTGGAACTCTTAGGACGACACGGGTCGCATTACATCTGGCAGAAAACAAATACATCCTTATGCAGTAGGAACATCATACTGACAGTCCAACATTGTGGTGGTAGTGTGATGGTGTCCTGATGCTTTGCAGCTACAGGACCTGGAAAACGTACCATTGTTGAAGGGACCGTGAATTGTAGACTGTACCAGAAAACTCTTAAGGAGAGTATCTGCTCACCTGTCTGTGAGATGAAGCTGAAGCTTAACTCTGTCGTTTAGCAAGGCAATGATCCAAAACACTAAAAGCAAGTCTACATCTGGGTGGCTCAGAAGAAACAAAATTAAAGTTTTCTGGTGGCCCTGTCAAACCCAATAGAAATGCTGTGGCAGGAACTGAAATAAGCTGCTCACGCAATGTGTCTGAATTAAAGCAGTTCTGGAAGGAAGAGTGGGCCAAAATTCCTCAACAGCGATATGAAAGACTGATATCAAACTATAGGAAGCATTTGGTTGCAGTTATGGCTGCTGAAGGTGGTGCATTCAGTTATTAAATTTAAGGAGGCAATTCCCCCCCTGTGATTGGTAAAGGTGTGGGATAAATTTGTCCCTTAAACAAATGGAGCGATGTAAAAACTGTGTTATGTGTTTACTCACGTTCCCTCTGGCTCATGTTACATTTTGTCTACAGATCTGAAAACCAGCCAGTGTGACAAATGGGCAGTAATATCGGAAATCAGGGAGGGGGCAAATACTTTTTCACAGAGCCGTGGCTGGGTTCTCATTTGCATTTTATATTCTGCGTGGCTGTTAGTGAACCACCGGCACAAGATTCTACCGCAGATACATACGGCAGTTAATTTACGACGGACTGTTCAAATATAATCAGTACTTCTTCTTCTCATCGACTAAAAATAGACAGCTAAAAAACTGAGTAAAAAAATGTACATCGGTTGGAAATGCAAACAATTACGACCCCAAAAGAGATACCAGCATAAGAAATATATATATAACAATGTATAACCCATGTCACCTGCTGTTACCAAAACTATCCCATATACTTGTTTTCCATAGTTTTTCTTTGTAAACAAATTTCTGATAATTTGTTTATAGTGTGAATTTTGGGAATCTCTACAGATGGGTTGTTCTGAACCCTGTGATCAATCAAATGAAGAAACCAAGAAGCACAGGTGTGATTCACCGGTGTTCAGGCTACACATAAAAGTTGCTGCTTCTCAGTCATTTTGTGCCACTGAGCTTGAAAATGGTGCCTAAAATTGCGAATTGGCTCTATTTTTGAAGATGCGGAATAGGTCTGGGAGCTGAATAAGCCAAAACATCAAGTCAGCAGATACTTTTTCTGCCCAGAAAGGATATTCGAAAAAGAAAAAGTGGACTTTCAAGCTGTCAAATTTCATACAGGTTCCCAACATACCCTCGGCTGCTCACCCTGTACCTCATGGTGAAGGACTACCCAGTGCTGAATTTCTACATTCTTTCCCCTGCAGTGAGAAGTTGAGGAGGATAAGAGAACCTATGAAACTTGTGAGCCTTCAAATAAAAACGACTGAGATTTTTTAGTAACTAATATTCTGAAAAGCTCAAGATGATGCAAAGTTAACGAAAATACCTTGTTAGAGACTTGGAACTGCCAACAAGTAAGGCAAAACTTAGAGCATCGGTGCAATCGGTGTTAAAGTATTTAAGCTTTGCCATCTTCAAGAAGAGTTTGACTGCTTTACTTTGTAACCTGCAATGACATTGATGGTTTTGATGGGATCCCTAAGCATTACTCAGTCCTGAAGAGTGGAGACCCTTGACTGATTCGTCAGAGACAAGCCTCAACTCTGTTTTTTGGGACAAGTTGCCATCTATTTCGTTTGTTTTTGCAGTCTAGATGAAGGAAGTACGTGACTGCATGAAAGAAACATTGAACTGCATGAAATTCGAGGAACATCGCTGGCAATTCTGTGGCGGCTTGAAAGTGCTGCAGACAGGATGCAACAATTATTGCTGTTTTCTTTGTGAATAGTTGGGACAGGAATTCCCACTACATCAAGAGGGACTGGCCCCTCACACCCTCTTTGGAACCTGGAACAAAGAATCTCCAGCTTTTGGAAGAAGGACGATTTTGTTCCCACCCTTGCACATCAAACTGGCACTTGAAAATCTTTGTCGGTGGTAAATTCCCAGATTTATTTTTTATATTATTAAAGCAAATATCAAGGAGGGTGTATTTGTTAGTCTACAGATTTGTGACCTTCTTAAACATGAAGAGCTTGACCACGTCTTATTCGGGAAGGTGAAGACACGTGATATGGTATCCGGTCAGTGGCAAATAATTTTCTTGGAAATACCAAAGCTGACAACTACAGAGATTTGCTGGAAAACCTGCTGTCGTCCATTGGAGAGATGGACTGCAACGTGTCTTTGAAGATATATTTCCTCCATTCACATCTGGATTTCTTCTGCCAACTGCAGTGACGAACACACGGCTTCCTCCACCAGGATATCACAGTTACGACCATAACGTGTCGAGGGGTTCAGAGGCGTAAAATTAAACTGCCCGGGATACTGGAGATTCGGGGGGGGGGGGGGGGGAAAAAAAANTTACATCCTGGGCCTTTGTCTGCCAAGTGAAAACCACGCTGGTGCGAGTGGGGGGGGGGGGGGGGGGGGGGGGGGGGCAAAAAAACAGGGAAACCCTGAGGATTTGACGCTAAAGTGACCTACAAGTGAACGTGTGAAAATGATACCACGGACAGGATTTACAAACACACAAAGACACTGTAGGCCTACACTTATGCAAAATAGAAACTTTACATTGTCTTGGAAACCAAAGCCAAAGTGAATTGTTTTAAGTTATGACAGCCCCTCTTTAAGGGGATAGTCCCCCCATGTTGTCACTGCCCCCCGGATATTCACATGACGAAAATAGGGGGCAGCGGGGGCTCTAGTGGTCGGTGCTGCCGTCGGGCTCAGAGGACCCAGGTTAGAATCCCACTACCTGCTGTCGTACCTTTGAGGCTCTTTACCCTGAATTGTGGCAGTAATGACCTCACTGTATAAACCATCTAAGCTTATTGACTTTAAATGGTTAGTACTGTAAGCAAGGTTCGGGAAGAAGTGTCAGCTAAACAAATGAAGGCAAAATAAGAAATGCAAATGTAAACTTTTGAAAAAGCCCGATGTTTTCCATGGTGTTTAAAAAAGCACTCTGCAAGCTACATAACATCAAAGCTCTTGAAACTTTCTGCATTTGCCTTTGTTGGGATGTGACAAAAACTCTTTTCACGCACTCAGTAAGTTCATTCCCTCTGCCTCAAATGTGTGACATCCTTTTCCTCGATAATTTGGAGGAACATTTCAATTTAGATATAGCATCCTATAAATGAATGTTGTTTCTCTGCATTCTGAAATATATGTTATCATTTCTGCCAGTTAGGTGCAGGTTTTTAACCATGTTTAATGTGGGAAGAAAAACATTCGTTTCAGTGTGGGAGGAAGAAATCCAACTCGAAATTTGCATCCGTGAATTCAAGTCGTTCGGTGGTTCCCATTTTGGGGATGACAAAAATGCGACACGTCTCTAAACCTAAAACCATAAACCCTTCTGTTCATCTGGCTTCTTGCAGGATTTTGATGACTTCATCTTTGCATTCTTTGCTGTGGAGATGGTGATCAAAATGGTGGCACTGGGCATCTTTGGGAAGAAGTGTTACCTTGGCGACACGTGGAACCGGCTGGACTTCTTCATCGTACTGGCAGGGTGAGTGACTTGATAGAGCCGTTACTCTTTAGACAGGATAAGTACACACTAGCTTTCGGTCAAGCTTCACTGAAAACATGCACGATTAAATTGCTGTTCTTTCCCCCTATATGACTGTGTGCCAGAAAGTTTCACTTTTGTAGCATTATTTTTGAACTATACGGTTACACCCTTGCGCCATTCGATCACTGTCCCAGTTGTACTTTAATGGTCCTAACGTATGACAAGAGTGGCTCTCGGATCGGGCTCAGCCAGGCCTCTCTTGGCACTTTAAATCTCTAAATAATGTATATTCTTCCCTTCCTGTTGCTGCCGTGATCCTTGTCTAATTTATCATTAGCTAGCAAACCTCTATAAAATGCAGGTGAGGCGAATGGTGAGTCAAAATGGAAATCTCACTAGACATGTAGCTAAACTTTTTTTTTTCCATGTCCTCACGATAAGGCCTTAAGGAGGAAGAAATAAGATTTTTACCTCGCCGCCACCGTTCCGAAGAATTCCGGTTTAATACGTCACGATGTAAGCTAGAACAAGTGTCTTCAGTTCCCTTGAATCTATTAGAGTAAAACACGGTAGAGCACCATAAAAACCTCCACTTAAAGGTCACACCCAGAGGAGCAGGATACTTGCAGAAAATTCTAGCAATCCATTACGTAGCCAGAATTGCTGGCGACCTTTCTTAATTAACCAGAGAGGGGGCATCATATACGCCGTCTGTCTTAGATTATATAGCACACCCTCCAGTCAGCAGCTCTGAATCACCTTCACGCACCGTGTCGCTTTTAATCCACTCAGGTCTTTCCATACTAGGAAGCCCTCAAGTCGAAACGCTTTGAAGCTTCTCAACGCAGTTTATTACTGAAATCTACGGAAGGTACCGGATATACTTTTACCGTGTTTTAATGTCGATAACAATCAAGGAATTTGCTCGTTGCCGGATCACCTTTTTTCCATTTATCTGTGCTTTGTGTGTCTTGTTACTGTGGCTGCGACTCCAGAACACAGGTATCGCTCCATTTGAGGCCACTGACCTGCGAATGAGTTTGACCGTTTGATTTACGGTGGCCACGTGTCCGTGTTGATATTGCTTCCAAGCCGGCTGTAAAATCCACTCCTATTTGCCTTTAGTGACAACGGCAAATGCTCACAAAGTCATCATTAGAGTGATGAATTGCAGAAATGGAAGGTTATTTCTCTGACACCTACCGCTCTTGTTTAAATATTTCAAGCCATTTTTCCCCGTAGTTTCTTAAACATGGAAGGAAAACAGGTTAATTCCTCATTTAGGCATCACAGCTGATATAGCCTCTAGTTGTGCGATATTTGGGTGGAGTAAGAAAATGAAATCAATCCCACATGCCTTTAAAAAAATGAATACTTTATGATATTCCATGCGATAATTATAGCCATGGTTTAGCCGGTCGATAGCAGGTGGACTTGTGTCTAAGTGCTCATTGTTAAAATAGGAACTTTGTTATATTTAAGTATATTTCCTTACGATTGCCAGCTACTGCTCACGTTCTAACCTGTACCTACCAGACACATGTAACCTACGCAGATCTCTGCCAGGTGGCACAGTGCTGCAACACACAAGGACCTCATTCCATCTCCCTTAGCTAAGGTGTGCAGGTTGTACTTGCAGTTACACCACTGTGGGAAACCTGAAGGACACTGGCACCCACAGCCTCTGCACTGCGGCGCTATATGGACCAGCATAAGGGCGGTCCGGGGGAGCGCTGACAGGGAGACTGCTGACGCTGGGTCGGTCCCTCTCAATTAGCACGATTGCTGACATTAATCCTGCAGCTACCGCAGGAGCCTTGTGCTGCTCAAAAAGCCTTCAGATGACGACATCTGGGCTCTTGATGGAACTAAAGTTCCTGGGTGACACACATATTTACAGACTTGTACATCTTTTACCGAGTGTGCTGTGAATACAGTACAGTACTTCCTCGGTATCCAAATCTAAATTGTTCCTGAGAACGTGTCAGATGCTGAATTTTTCAGATACCGAGCGTCTGTTTCCCATTATTTTAGCAGGGGGACAACGAATAAATAAATAAGGCGCCCCCAGCTCATCAGAAAACACCTAAATAGCCACGGAGCCATGACTTCAGCATGGCGAAAAACTATAAATTCCAGTTACCTCATGTTCATGAATGTGGTGTTTGTACCACGGTGCTTTGTGTACAGTACAGCGCATCTCACACATCGGTCACGGCATTACACACAGGAGGTGAGAGGTTCGCAGCACCACTTCAGTCTTATGATGTGTTGAGTAAAGGGAATAAAGGCAAGTGTCACAGTCACCCACTTCTGTTTCACACAACAACCTGCATTTAAATAAACAGCTTTATGTTTAAAAAATGCCCAGTGAATGTGGTGATGCGGTGCAAACGTGTTCAAAGTGAAACAGACAAAACAGCTGATAACACTGTGCAGTGTCTGGCTCCAGGTAAATTCCTAACAATATGGTTTATTACAATACATTATTATTATTATTATTATTATTATTATTATTATTATTATTATTATTTTACACTGTACAGCACTGTGCCATATTTATTTGTAGATTTTATACATTTATTTAGATTTTTATTCACATTTAGGTTTTTAATTATAGATAAGCTTTGGGTAAAAATTTGTTATAGCAAAAGTTTCCATTTCGATACCAATATATAGGAATTAATTTAGCTGTTTTAAAACTTTTAAAGTGAAAATTCAGCCATCGTTTGGATTCCGACAGTTTGTATGTTGGTTATTTGATTCACTGTCACTGCTCTTAGTTACTTATAAACCTAAGGAATCAGTATTGTTTACTGTATTTTTGTGGAACACAACATAGTACAGCTCAATGACCACGTGTAAGAAGAGAAAATGTCTGAAATACCGTGTTAGAGAAGGAATTACAGGAACACAAATATCTTTGACATGACCCGGTAGGTAAAGACAAGGACTGTTTTTTCTGCACCACACTTCCCACTTCGATCAGCGCTGGAAACGTCGAGCTTGGAAAAATGGCATTATTGTCTGACTGCAGTTTTCAATACTGTTCTCGAACCCGGCATTTTACAAGGGGGAGAATGTGATGATTTCTTTTTCGGCCATGGTTTCAATAACTTTTCGCCTGAAGTATTATTTTCAGCTTGGCATGAAATTCTCGGGCCTGCCATAAAAAAGCTGGCACAATAGCTGGTGATTTTGCTATATGTTAGCAGGGGGTGTTTGATCTGAAAAACGGAATCAACTCCAGCAATGAAACAAGCAATCGCATGTTCAGCCAACACGCAGCTTTGTAGCAAATCCACGTATGACCACGGATCAAATCAACCGCGAAACATCCTTCCGTGTCCATCTTTCAAACCTCATTGTTTTGTATTCGAGGCGTATTGTATAATAGGCCTCGATAAATGCGAATCAATTTCAGCAACACTGTGCGTCTTTTTAAAGATTGTTTACATTGCAATTCAGTTTTCCCCACCTGCGCTTTTCAAGTGTATGTATGAGTAACAATGTATGTGCTCGACCTGAGTGTAGTGGGCTTTCAAAATGTAAAAAAAATTTAATGAAAAGATATAACAATAATGATTATTATTTTTATTATTATTATCATCATCATCATCGCTGTTGTGGTTGTTTTTATTGTTATTTCTGTTTTATTATTACTATTACTACTACTACTATTGTTATTACTATTATTATTACTATTACTATTATTATTAGTAGTAGTAGTAGTAGTAGTAGTATTAGTAACATGTTGTTGTTATTTGTTGTTTGCTGTCATTTGTTGTTGTAGGCAGGTTATAACATCAAGATCCTGAGTGGATGAAAATTCTGAAAAACGTTTTGAAAATGAATCACTGATCCGTACAGGTTTTTCCTGGTTATTTCACGACATGGTGTTACTGCCCACAAGAACCTCCAAGGCCACCACTCAGTTTTAAGAACAATGTATTTTTAGTTGTAACTGTCAGAAGATAATAGCTGCTGTAAAGTACGGCGTGTTCTGCCAATATTTGTTATTTAGCCGTGTGTACATAATTTGGGAGTGACTTCACGGCTGTATTTTTTGTTGAAAATATGGGCAGCGCAGGCAGGAATTAGAAGCGCTGCAGATACAGATCAGACTGCGGCGCTTTTCTTACATTGTGCGGTTGTAGCTGCAAAAAAAAAAAGAAAGAAAAAACCGTCAGTCAGTCCTGCTCGGGCTGTGCGGCGTAAACAACGGCGGTCTTGGGAACAGGGAGACTGCTACACAGTTCCTGGCAACTGTGGGAGGCTGAAAAGTTTCGATGTCTGTTTGCTGAAAAGCGCAGTGACAAAAAGCACAGTTTCAGAACATCCTTTGTTGAGGAGGGCAGAGACCAGTATTTCACGATAATCTATAAAAGATGGAAAAGTCAAGTGATCACTCTGTCATCGCCCCCCCCATATTATTATTATTATTATTATTATTATTATTATTAGTTTGGCTGCCACCTTTCCTGCAAGCAACTTGCAATTTTCCAAAATAAACTGCTGGACTGTCCTCACCAAAGCATTTGACCTGGCAACTTTCATCAGTCTTAATCTGCCCTGGAACTTCCATGTTGGAAGGCCTTGTTTATGGTCCTCCAGGGGTTCCTAGAAATAAAACTGTTGCCCTGTAAAATGTGCCCCCCCCCCCTCCGATCTGACCCCACTCTCACTCTGTGACTCTGCGCTAATGTCCCCGGTCCCCGCCGTGACTCCCGGCCCCACTTTGCGTGCGTTTTTCTAGAATCAAACAAACCCCAGTGGGTTTCCAGGCCGCACCGGACGTCACTGTACCTCCAGCCATATGTCTTCTTGCATGTGAGGGGACAGTTTTCGGTCCACAGCCCAGCAACCGGCCTAAAGGTTGAACGCCCAAAAATGGATGAAGATGAAGAACAGGAAACCATACAAGTTGGGAGTAAAAAAAAAATTTCGGTTGGGTTTGCTAGAAGGAAAACAAGTTTTAAAAGCTCAACAAAACAATTTTGAGACTTTTTTTTTTCCTTTTTCTGGCCTTCAAAATGATCAGTGAATGTAATATGTGTTTTTTATGTTTATAAATTCCGTGTGCTGCCAAAATTTGGTAATTATGGGTTTTTGGGGTCCATGTTGTTTTAAAGAGTATATTAAAATGAATCATTGCATATTAGGTTTCATTTCAGCAGACTTCATTCTTGAAAACAAACACAGTTATGGTTCAGTTTGCCTCTGACACAAGGATTAAGAGGTAATGTGACTTCAAATGTGCATTTATTACTGAAAAAGAAAACTGTTTTACAGCAAACAAACGTGCGATGGCTTTGAGGAGAAGCGTGTAAGAAATACACTTTAGCTGAAATCAGCCCCTTGATCTGGGAAAATTACGATTCCGTCGAGTTGTGTAAGTTCTAGAGCTGATAAATGGAATTTGCCATTTTATACCGAATTTATGTACTTTGGACGTTGGCCCACGTTTTGCACACATAGACAAAAACACATGGACGCTCTGGTCTCCTGTCACACACATAAGCGCGCAGACTTCCTCAGGCGCGCACGCAAATGCACGCTGGAGTCCTCACTCACGCACCCACACACACGCACACACACACACACGCGCGCACGCAGGCCAGGCTCAGACGCTATCGTGAGCACCCCTCCTTCCTCGAGGTCTTGCGGCACCTGCTTTGAATTAGGGCTCGTTCCTTCTCAATGGAAAGTATCGGCTCTGATGGACCAGTCTGGACGTGGGGGGGCAATCCGGGCTCTCGCTGGCTCTCTCTCTCTCTGGGCCGTGCACAGGTTCAAGCACCCGTGTATTTCAAATTCAGGGTATGGAATTCATTTTGTGGAATAAAAAATTGAGAAAGAGAGGGGCCCGGTGCTCTTTGAATACTAATTTTAGGGAGAAGAAATAAAACCCAGTTGTTGTTTGCTCATGGCCAAACTATGCCTTTCGTGTGTTTCAAGTGCCGTGCAGATTTGTTTTCCTTCGATGAACGGTGAAAAGAGCAACCCCTCTGTAGCATTGCCTTTGTCTGTTTCGTTTTAAAAAGCCACGCATGACTGTCCTGCAGGAAAAACCCCCGGCGTCAGATCTGGCGGTCGCAGGACGACCGGGTTTTCTTGCCCCTGCTGGCAGCGGTTCACCGCGGTCTTCGAGGCCACGACGGCTGCGATGGCATCCACTAGGGGGCAGCGGCCGACGTCATGAGACACAAGACGGCCACCTGCGGTTACGCGTGGGTGGGCAGGGATTGCACCCCCCCCCCCCCCCCCCCCCCCCCCCCCCCCCCCCCCCCCCCCCCCCCACCCCCCCCCCCCCCCCCCCCCCCCCCCCCCCCCCCCCCCCCCCCCCCCCCCCCNCCCCCCCCCCCCCCCCCCCCGTAGTGCAGCTAGCCTCAGCCTCATCGGGTGGCTTGGGGTGTAAGAGGAGGTGAAGCAGACAGGATTGTGCAGGACAGCCCATCGATGGCAAGACCACAGGGTCCATGTGGGGGCAGATGAGCAGAGGCTGCCTGGGTAGACGAGATGAAGGGCGCTGGACAGGTGCCACCCCTTTCATCTCTGACCCTTTTTGAACTTTTTTTTCCAGATTTTTTGGGCACTTCCATCCACTGATCTCGCTGCAGCTCTCTGGCAGGCGCCAGGTTGGTGTGACCTGCCCGATCGGTTGCAACGACACCCTTACCTGCCGCCTGCACCTGCTCACGCAACCATAACTGCAGGAGTGCTTTTAACTCCGCCGTGTTGCAATAACTTCTGGAGGATGACCTCTTATAGACGCGGGCGGTGACGTTGGCGCGATCGTTAGGATCTGACGGCGAGCGGTGCCCTCCCTGGTGCTTGGAAAGGCGTCGGTCGTGGAATTGGAAAATATTCACGCAAGCAGTGGAAGCGAATGGGGGGGGGGGATTTTTGCGCCTTCAAACCCAAAAACGGCAGCAGCTTAGCAGGAGCTCCGAGCCCCTCCCTCTTTGGAGGCGTGTGACAGGCGGCATTTGCACAAGAACGGACTTCGTGTCGGGTTCCCGTTGGGATGGTCACAGCAGACGAAATGGCTTTCTTCCTATTTGCTCTTTCTTTAAAGACAGAGCGAACCGTTGCGGATCTGGACACCTCCCTAACCTCCACCTTTTACTCGAAAACACATCACATTGGAGATGTTTGCAGCCCAGCTAACCCCCAGTGCTGCAGGCTTCACCTGCTCACATGCTCAGCCACTATATCACTAACCACAAGTAAATAACGCAAGAAAAAGCATCCGAAATGTCACAGGAATATTAATGAACAATAGCTGTGAATAAAGAACATTATGTATAGGACAAAATCTTTAACCAGTTTAGTTGCATATTACAGGGACAAGTTAGGCACTGAATATCTCAAGCCACTGTTTTCACGTTGTCATAACAGGAGGTCAACTTATGACAGCCGTCACGATGCCAGTCACAGCAGTCAAAGTCTGTTACGACAAGTGAGATGTTGAATTTGTTATTCCAAAGACATGTTATTAAGTTTATGACAGTTATAAGAATGCTGTGGCAACAGAATCGAGTGGTTTCATTATATGCTATCCAGGGTGGTCTCCTTGAACGTGAGCTCTCTACTTGATACTGACTGGGGCAAGTGGTCAACAACAGTGACTGAAGGACTGACCCTCGTTGTTCATTACTGTGGTTTTATTCAGGTTTGTTTTTTTAGAAGGGTGATTTTATTTGATACCGGCATCAGGAGCAGTTTCACAGCCCAGTTCCCACTGTGTTAGTGATGGATAGATGGTTAAGTGGATGGATGGATGGATGGATGGATGGATGGGTGGGTGGGTGGATGGATGGTTAGGTGGGTGATGGATGGATGGATGGTTAGGTGGATGGATGGGTAAATGGATGGATGGATGGTTAGGTGGATGATGAGTGGATGGGTGGATGGATGGATGGTCGAGTAAATGGATGAATGGATGGTTGGATAGGTAGATGGATGGGTGGTTGGATGGTTGGATAGGCAGATGGATGGGTGGTTGGATAGATGTTTAATTTGATACAGTTTAACTTTGACATTTTACAGTTGAAACAACTTTACTCAGACTTTATAAAGTGCAGCAATGGTTGCTGCACTTTATTAATGTCTCAGTTTACCTGTTGCTTAGATGCGCAACCCTCAGCCATTTTGGAATCTGAAGCAGGAAGGGAGAGACAGTAAAGTTCGGTGAAAAAAACACCTATCGTACAATTTGATAGCAGAACTTGTCCAGCATTGATCACCCGTGGCTGCCAGGTTTTACCATGGCACACGGAGAGAGCGAGGGAGAGCAGGCGGTATAGACATATGGAGGGGTAAAAGGCCATGTGAGGACAAACAAAATCTTTCCAACCATGCTTTGCTGTAAATGCATACAGCCCTTCAGCATTCCACCGTGCGCTTCCTCCCTCGTCCTTCTCCTGCCCACTAGCTCCGGCACGTTCCTCTGATGCCTGCTTCATTAACCTATCCTAAGGTGTGTGTTGGAGAGCGTGACCTTGAGAGTGATTGAAGCACTTCCAGACATGGGCTTTGAAGACCAGGAGCAGCAAGGAGTGGATGTGAAGGAAAGGCAGCACGAAAAGTGTTTCAGTGTGTCCTCCCCAGGCAGCCCTGGCAACAGCGGCACAGCCAGTGAGGGATAGGAAGAGAAATGGAGTCCACTTTGCCTCCTCTATCTCTCACATGTGCTATGATCTTCTGCAAGCAAGTTGGCCACCTTTTCGCTCATTATCAAAAACTGAACTTCTGTAATTATGACCAAACTGGTGGAGATGTTTGTTGGTACGTGCTGAGGAGAAGTCCAGCAGGATTGTGAACGTGAGTAGCCCCATGGGCTACTGAGATTAAGATTTTCATCTCCCCTTCTGCTTACTTCAGACTTTTTCCTATAGTTCCCCCCAAAATGTCCGATCCTGGTGCTTGAATGGAGTGGCTCTCACCTCACTCAACAAGTAGATTGACTCTGGGAAAACAGTACTGCCCAGATTCCAGCGCTGTGACATGTGTGAGGAGGAAGAGGGCAAGAGGACAGGACTGGCGGTGTGCCTCGTGTGTTGTCGTATGCAGAGTGTGTTTATGTATCTAAGGTCAAAAGACATACACAGTGGCAAGGATCGGAATGGCATTGAGATGCAGTTGGGCTGCGAATACGTGTGTGTGTGTGTGTGTGTGTGTGTGAGAGAGACAGAGCGAGAGAGAGAAAAAGAGAAGGGAGGGGGTCTCTCTGGTAGCCCAGTGTGTATTTAGCTGTGTTTATTTCTGTTATGTGAGCTGTGTGTTTGTCTGACGGGGCCCGAGGTTTGTGTGGAGTCTCCTCACGCAATTCCACTCAAGGTTGGGCTTTTCCACCATCCCCACACACTAGCTCTGCTCCCCCACCCTCTTTCTTCTGTAACCATCTTGCATGGTAGCAGTCCAAATGCGCAGGGGAAAAAAAAAATCAAAAACACTCCTCATACTTTCCTCTTCATTTGAATTTCTTCATTATCTGTCCTTTCTCTCATTTTAGTTTGATTATGCCACTTCACTACTGTTTTTTGAGTGGAGCCACCAGCCACATCTGGTTCCCATCCGACCCAATCACAGTCTTGACAAACCGCTCACAGCAGACCTCAGAACCACCAGCCAGAACCGGGCTGGGCCGCATTTTCAACACTGCATCTGTCGGGGTGGCTCTCCGTATGAACCGTCTCCACCCAGGGGGTCCTAAGACGTTGGAGGTGCCACTCTGGTACTTCACATGTGTGGTCAACGTGTTGAGAAAGAGGCAGGACTCCTGCCAAGGACTGGGTTCACTGCTGAAATGTTTGGCACATCTACCATATCATAGAGCAAGGGTGAAGCAGCAGGTACGAAATAAGTGCCTCCAAGTCAGCGGTCATGCTCCTCTACTTAAAAAGAATGGATTGGTCTCTCTAGGTGAGGTGGAACAACCGAGTTCAAGTGTCTTGGTGCCTTGTTCTCGAGGGATTGGGAGCCAAAATGAGGCTTCTCCACACAATTGCCGGGCTCACTTTCCACGAGAGGGCGAGGTGCTCAGCAACCTGGGAGAGCTTCAGGGCGCAGTTGTCCTCCAGCTCTGGAGGAGCCATTTGAGATGGCTCATGGTTGGGGTTAGGAATGCCACCTAGTCTTCTTCCGCTGAAATTATACACAGCACACCACACTGGACTCGCCAGAGAGGCTGCATCTCGCTGCTGGTTTGGGAAGGCCTGGGGAACCCCCAAGAGGAGCTGCGCTCAGTGTTTGGGGAAGGGAAAATCTGGATCAGTCTGGGCGGCCCGCACGAGAAAAAGTAAAAGGAAACAGACTGACTGGCTTCCTTCATGCTCGTACTTAAGAACTCTGCATAAACCTGCGTAAGACCGTGCATAAACATCCAGTAAATGAAAAGATAAATGAATCAATAATTTGCAGGCTGCTCGTGTGATATTACTTTCACAGTATTCATTTTTATTAGCAATCTTCTCAGTTGTCAGTGTAACAAGTACTCTCTTCTGGCATTTGTCCACAGAACCTGGGTTGTTGTTGCAGCTGCTGGTCAACTAGTTAATGACAGGAGGTACTAGATGTGCAGGTATGTTTTTTCATTCGTAAGCTGATGTCTGTGGAAGTGTTTAGTGTTGCAGAAGCGCCCAGTTTCGTTAATGGTGAGATGAAGTCGGACGAAACTTTGTGAAATAAGGCATTTGTGTCCGTCCAGCTCTTGCTCTCTTTGTCCTGACTTTTCTGGGTGGAAACGACTGTAAATATTCTGTATGCACGCTGTGATGTTCGAGTACATGCCTCTATAGCACGGGAGTGATGCCCTCTGGTTGAGGAGCGTGCTTATGCTGATGGTGTCTGATGCGTAGTTGTGTCAAACTCACCTTGTCAAGTGCTCGTCGTTCATTGACGTATCTGCGTGTTACCATCGCAGGTGGTCCTTTGTTCTGGCAAGTTGTGTATTGCCCCACCCCTGCAGTTTTGCCCCATGGCCCTGGACAAATGGCCAGATGGTTTCTTCTCGCTGTGTGAAACCCAGGCCCCCTTACAGGTACCTTGGGCCGTGTTCTCGCTCTCTAATACTCACACTGAATTGGCAGTATAATATTTGTAGGTTCTCTGGCTTTATGTGCGACGTTTTGGGGGAAGGGGGCCGGGGTGGCGGGAGGCACAGGGACCAGTGGTTGAGTCTCAAGGCGCTGGTGAGAGAAAGCGGAACAGAACAAAAGAATGATAAGTGCATTCAGCTGCTTTTATAGTTTTCATCAATTTTTCATGTATGGTAAAGCTATTCCAAAGTTCACAGGGTGTGCTTGCCAAAGTACAGTCATTTCCATACTTTTTTAAAATTTCCCCCCCGTGAAAAGATATTTCAAACTGGCACCAATCACAGTTCATGCTTAGTCTTGAAGATGCGTGGGGGGGGGGTCTGTTTGTGGCTTTGAAGATCATTCATTCTTGGCACCAACTTGTTGACAACTGAAGGCAACCAGTTGTATAACATCCCTACAATTGCCCCCCCACCTCACCCAAACATTACTGTTCTTTTGGCACATCTCTCCACACACACACACACACACACACACACAAACAGAGAAACTACGCACGCACAGCAGATACACAAGGAGCGGGGCTGCCGAAAGCAGGGAATTCCATCAACTGCACATATGCTGAGCAGCTGTTGGGAGCCGAGGGAGACGACTGGGAGGAAAAAAGAAAACAAAGAAGTAAAGGAATTCAG
This sequence comes from Arapaima gigas, assembly GCA_900497675.1. Taxonomy (NCBI): domain Eukaryota; kingdom Metazoa; phylum Chordata; class Actinopteri; order Osteoglossiformes; family Osteoglossidae; genus Arapaima; species Arapaima gigas. The sequence goes on from UFQX01000316.1 coordinate 311,009, forward strand.
AGGTTTTGTGTAAGGTCTGGCAAAGCGTGGGGAGTTACCCGGCTTCAGTAGGAAGGGACAATAATCCACCTGTGCGGGGGGGGTAGGGGGGGCAGCCGGCGACCGAATTTAAGGCCGAATGCCGCGACCCTGCTGGGCTCCCCTGCTTTATTTCCTTTTTGCGCTGCTCCTGCTACTCATCCAATAGTATCAGGCTGCTTCTCTCATGAAAAGCAAAGAGGCCTTAGCCATGCAAGGAGCACCAGCATGTTGTCGCTGGGATAAAGGGGACCGCATGCGGGTATCTGTGGCGTGGTCTCCCCTCGATCAGCTCTTTCTTGGCGAGTGAACGCGTGCCAGCCGGTCCCTTGCCTCGTGCTCGGTTGTCGACGGCCGACTGCTCGACAGTTGCGCCAAGTGCGCAGTTCCGCTGTTTCCAATAAAAGACAGGAAAAAGCACGGCAATTAAAACACTCGCTGTAAAACCAGACTTGTGCAACTTTTGGTAAACTGCAATTAGCTCCTCACATTATTTTTGAGAAGTTACTGTGAAATTATTTTAATCCTCCATTGGACTTGACAGACGTGACAGATAGGTGTGGTTTTAGCACCAGTCTCCAGACGCAGGCAGCTGGCGCAGCCTGGGCTCCGGCGCTGAGGACTTTGGGGCCGTCTTACAGGCCCAGCCGTCTGACTCAGTGGGTACAACTTTTTGGATCCCAGTTGTTGTGTTAGAGCTCATGTTTCTCCTTCTGAGAAAAGAACGAGGAAACGAATGGAATTTAATCAAGATCCAAGAAAGCCGAGAAGAAGACAAGGTGATTAAAGAGCTAACGTGGCTCGAGTGTCCTTGAGCATCTGGAGCGCTCCATTTCAGAGTGGCCCGTCTGCTTGGGACAAGCGGTGGCTTCTCCGGCTGAGAAGAAGACCTCGGAGACGCTGCCTTCGCCGCGACGAGCGGCCGAGCAGCCGCTGCTACGGCCTGGAGTCACTTGTGAGGGAAGCGGCAGCTGCTGCCTGCCACCCTGTTTCTGGTTTGTACCGACCCATCGCTTAGACGGAGCCTGTTTCTGAGGAAAACATTCGAGAAACACTCCTTTTTGCCACTCACTTTTATCTTTTCGGTTGACTTTACAGCTGGGCCATGCAGGGCGGCCGTGTAAAGTGCCAACGCTTCGGTGGGCCGTAAGAGCGTGTGGGGTGCGCTTTAACACCACAACTTGACCTCGTGTCCCTCCCACAGGATGCTGGAGTATTCCCTCAACCTGCAGAACGTCAGCTTATCCGCCGTGCGCACCGTCAGGGTCCTCCGCCCACTCAGAGCCATCAACCGAGTACCCAGTGAGTACCATCACAAAGCTTCCTTGGTGCCGCTGCCGTCGTCATCGCCATCACCACCATCCACACTCACATTCATCCCCACCTTTAACAGCTCTGGCATCACCATCCATTACCAGCATAGCAGAAGCTCTCATTCTGTTTCTCTTCTTTATCTGACAGCTCACAAAATGGTATCATTTCCAATGGTGTGAAAGATAAGAGTACCGTGCAAATTTGATTAGAATGGATCTTTTACCCCGGTACAGGAGCAGTGTTGTTGACGGGACGATTGTAACCGACATGTATGTTCAGCATGTGACCTGTTGATTCCTGCCTGTGCTATTTGTCCTTGTCTTGACATCCGCCCCGCCCTACGTCTCCATCTGGTACTTCACCCTCCGATCTGAGCTCATGGCTGCAAGTTTATCGGCAGATTTTCCTCCCTGCTGTCTTTTTCTGTTTTTTTTTTGTACAGCAACTCGCCTTGAGACCTACGCCATCAGTAAAGCCTGTGGGGGGAAAATAAATAAATAAGAACCAAGTCGTACTGCCACCTGTTCAAAAAAACAGGGCCTATTTCACCCTGCTTTTTTACCCCCCGCGCCTTTTCACTGGTCTCTAGTGGGAGGTTTGAAGCCCCCTTGGCTGCAGCTACACGAGGATCCTCCACTGAGTCTCCACAATTTAGCTACTTTAGGACATCCTGGAGGCGCCGAGTTCTTTTCGTGCCTTGTTTTCTCTTTGGTCAACGGCGATTTATGTTGGTTTCGTTGATTCGGATCATCTCCTATTACAACGGATCGTGCAATGCTATCAGCAAGGCCACGCGTGTAGGTTCCCGGGAGACGCGGAGTTTTTTTTCACTGCCAGTTTTCGCCGTTATTTTTTCATCAAAGCTACAGGCGTTTACGATTCTGTACGTTAAATCTCCTCTTATGGATGCGGCACTTAAACTTGCAACGCAGACGAACGGAGGCAAACTGAAATTTCGAGCAATCGGAGCTCCCCTGCCCCCGTGGTGCGCATCATGCTGCAGGCGGCCGTCCTCTGGTGGGAAGTTGTCTAGTCTCGTGTAGTGGAGGGGGACGGCAGTCCAGACCAGGAATGCAAGAGATTCTTTGTCCTCGACGACTCTCTGTAATTACCATTCGTGCCCATCCAGATGAGTGTGGAGGAGGGGTGGCTGGGGACAGACAGACCCGTTGCTCATTTAAGAGCCTCTCCCTCTAATTACAGTCCCGATTGAAGAATTAATTTGAAAATTATTTTATCTGCGTGTCGCCTGCAGTGAAATGCCATTTTGTGGTGGCCTGGGGATGGGGTTTGTTGATTTTTTTGGCTTGGCACGATTTGTCATTCACCCCCCCCCCCCCCCCCCCCCCCCCCCCCCCCCCCCCCCCCCCCCCCCCCC
>UFQX01000316.1:313744-390534 GCA_900497675.1 Arapaima gigas
CCCCCCCCCCCCCCCATCCCCAATCAAGATGTAGTGATGCGTTCAGATGCTAAATGGCGACATCAATCATCAAATCATTCAGTTACTCGCAGCAGCGTCTCACAAACTTACCAGCGAATTGGAGTGGTCGGGAGCCTGTTGTCTGGAGTTTTGTCGAGCTGCTGCTGACCCTTGCTTGACCTAGATAAATGAACACGATTTGGTCGGACGTGCGGCCGTCTTCTTTGAATCGGCCGCACTTAGAACGCATCGGATCTCTACACGGGCTTTGAAGGATGCAGCGGTGAAATGGTTTCGGTCCTTCATCTGGGCCTGCATCTTTTTGTTGGTTCATTTCACAAAGGAGTTCTACTTAGACATATAGATTAGGGTTCAGCGACGGCTCTCCTTTTGGTGTGTGGATTAAGGCGATCGTGACAAGGCGTCCCTCAGCCTTTTGACCGGATGTGGAAGTTGCACCTTCTCATTCGACTGCATCACCAGCCCGACTCCTATTTGACCAGGCCTGGTCCAATTGCTTGGCCTGATGTCAGTGGGTGGATTGTCCACTGTCTCCCAGATGTCCCTTTTTAAACCTAGTCATTGTTTTAGGTGACAAATGGACCAATAGTGTGTGGCCAGGAGTGATGGAACGGTCATGTTCCATGAAGCTGTGGCCGTAAAGGGAACCGCCGATATTAAAGGACGAGTGCAGAAATATGTACGAGGCGGAAGCAGGAGACTGTCAAATGTGCTTCGAGACAGACAAGGTGATTTGGTGTAAGGACTGTAAGGATTGAGGATGGATGCAGATGGCTTGAATTGCTGAAAAATCTGGTGATGGGACAGACTGTCTAAAGAAAAATCCGAAAAAGGAAAAAATACAGAGATGTAGTTACCAAGAAGAACAGAAACCAGGCCAAACAGATGAAGTGTTCTGAAATATACATATTTCTAAGTGTTGACGTGAGTAGGCAACAGCTGTCAGGTTCACATTCATCGTGAACTGTCTGTTTGGTGCTCAAGCTCTTCTAATCAGTTTGCCCACCTCTTTCATCAAATGTATCTTGCTGCTCGATCCAAATTGTCTCAATTTGTCAGCCGTTGTTCTGCAGATCCAGCGGACCACATACTCTCACGCGAGTCAAGAATAGGTGGTCGATGAAACTAACTTCCATTGTTTGTTTATGTGGTATTAATAATACTCGTGGTTGTGAGATAAGAAGTTTAACACACCCTCCTCCTCCTTCCTGACATGAACTCGCAGGGCGGTAGAGCCATCAGAAAGCATTTAAATATCTAAACCAGAACAAGCCGCCCTTCTTTCCCTCAAATTTGCGTGCCTCAAGTAATGATTTTTCTGAGTTGCACTGTAGAAAAAAGGAAATAAGAAAACGTATATTATTACAAGCGAGCAAACAGCGTTTGATTTCGCAAAGTGCTTGTCATGAAATCAATACCGTTCCTTTGTACGGTTGTTCTGAAAACAAATGACAACTTTGGCACCAGCTTTTCGCGGAGCACAAAAGCGAGTTTTCAGACTTACTAATGATGACTCCCTTCTGAGGGGGCAAACAGTGTTTTCGTGGAAGTCACAAAGCCGTCAAATACAGGTTTACGAATGTATATGAGCTCCGTTGACCTGGAAAATTATCCGCCTTGTTTTTTTTGGAAGCACAGACTGGTTTCACCTCGCTTTTCAGCGTTTGATTATTCTATTGTTACTTTGCGGACTCTGTTATTTAAAGGCCAGTTCAGGTTAAGTCACACACTTAGAGGTGCTGTAAACCTTACGGGTACAAATGCGAGTCACGAACCGCTGCCCTGCCTGCTGTTCTACCAGTCACCTCTGATGCAGTGATTTGTTGGACCTTCAGGAGGAAATATAGTTCTTCTTGTGAAGAAGTTGAGCAACGAGGAGGTCAGCAGTCCCTCATAACCCCGCAACCATTAAACACAGCTGTGTACAGATATCCGTAACACACCGCTGCTGCATGTGTGTAAATAGATAAGTGTCTAACAATTGTTAGGAGTTACAGGGGACTGTGGATCTTCTGGGCTAAGAAACCTCGACGGACATGTCAGGGTGCGCCATTATGGTGACAAAAAAACCATAAAACAAAAACCAAAAAACCGGGCTCCTATAAGTCTTTCTATGTGTAATCCCGATGAAAGAGGCCCGTCGCTAAAATCGTAAGAATCTACGTATCCTTTCAGAGATGTTGCCTTTTTATTACTCGATTCATGTCGTAATACTGCTTCTGTCCAGATGCCAATTAATACGTGTCCACTAGTCCAGGGCATTTGAGGGCAGCGGCACCTTTACGTCTGCCGACGCGTTACTGATGCAAAGAAGCCAAAGAAGGAGCCTGGCAGATTATTTCATTTGTTTAGTCATCCCAGAAATTCCATTTGCTCAAGTTTTATTTGAATACTCTGCAAATAAGCGTTTTTTACAGGCCTGGCACCCCCTTTCTGCCTGGCACCCGGGGCAGACCCAGTCCTCCACTGCCCTGACCGCAAATTGTTCCCACCGTGAAGCAGGTATTCTGCTGCTGTTTTAATGGAGCTGAAGCTCCAAACTGATATAGCTGGTACTCCTCCGAGGAACTTACGGTGTTGGGTTTCCATACCACTCACAACGATCAGTCCATTTGCACAGCTGTGGAACTTTTTTTGAGGTTAAGTTCGTTTCAGTGCTATGCAAAAAGCCAAAGGTTCAATCCAATTCAATTTAATTCAAGTGAATTTATTTTTTTAGAGGCTCCTTCTCACACGGCGACTCGGAGCTGAGCGGCACATTAAGACAACAGAAGAGATATAACACATATATAGCGAGGTTATAGATGGGGGTTAAATGTTAATAAGAACTACTATACGGGGTATGAGTGCAATATGGCAAACCTTCTGGCAACTGAGGAAAAAAAAAAAAAAAACTCCCAACCAAGAGGGAAGGGAGACAAATAAACCTCTGAGGGTCCAAGTGCTGCGGCTGCCCCCTCCTGGGCTTCTACACGTAGAAAAATAGTGCCGGTAGTAGCGACTAAGACAGGCTATACTGCTAAGGACGGTATTGATTTTTCCTCATTTCATAAGGTCAGTTATCTTGGGGATCAAGACAGGTCATCATCGGCACCTCGTGTTGTACGTAAGACGTGGTCTTGAGAACTGGGGCAAAGGTGTGAAGAATTCTCTCAATTTCAGTATGACAGGAGTCTGACAATCATGTAGATATTTGCTACTTTTGTGTCAGAAACAGCACAAGTGATCTCAGTCTAGAAGTGTATTCATTTCACATCATTAGGACAAATTCCACGTCATACAGAGGTCAGGAGCCCTTGCTTAATGTTTTTCTTCAGGACCAGACCGTGTTCTTCAGACCGCAGGAGATGAGGCTTCACTAGAGTCGAGCAGAAATGATACTTTCATCCTACTTGAAACACCCAATGGCTTCAAAAGACCAAACTGCTCTGCACAAAGTAAAAGTGTATTTTGTTTTGCTATTTATCCCCTGTAATGACCATACGGGGGAACTCGACTTTCTGCGAATGACAAGTTTGCACACGATGCTTTATTCTAAAAAGATGTTTTTTTTTTTGGCACACGCGAAATTAAACAAGAAACCGAACCCAAAGGCTTTCAGATCCATCAGAGCAAAGCTAATTTACATGGAACTTCGTCATGACAATTTCAATAACCTTCAACAACTCTGCCACATACAGTTCGAGTGTTATAATAGCTCTTTATTACACAAATTTTCCTTGAAAACAGGAAACGTCTTCATTTCCTAATCGATGCCTGGCTCAGTTGTTTGTAAAAGGAACCGGCTGTTCACCAAGAACACCTTTTTCAGATTACAAAAATTATAAATGGTTTTTCTTCATCATTTTCCAATACACTCAGCAATTTGAGAAGGAGTGGGAGCGAAGCTGTTTAGCGACTGGTAGCACTGCAGAGTCGAGGTGGGCTGCACAGGCGTCACAGGACTCAAAATGGATCCGTTTGCATCTTCTGTGAGGAGAACCCTGGCCCTTCAGTGAGCTTAGACCGCGGAGCAGTTGGGAGCTTCTCCTTGAATCTCACACCGACTTTGATGGTGCTCTCTGCTTGTGGGTTTCCAGGCTACACCAGGGCCTTGAGGGAGACCTGCCGACAGCAAAGGAAACGAACGATCGATCACATTAACGCTGGAAATCCAGACTTGTGAGGGATTTATAAACAATTTCCCAACTTCATATTGGAGCACTACTTCAATTTCCAACTGGATGGTCCGGTTTGAGCGCAAGTACGACCCGAGTAACAATTCGGTGTTTAAGCACCGTTATTTTGCTGTTTGCCGCCCAATCCGGCATTATTTTGACAAATTATTTCAACAGAAGCAGCAGCGGCAACCCTTCATCTGAACGTCATGGCAAGCGTAGTCACTTGCAGGTTTTCACGTATTTAAGTAGAGTTATGTAATGGCCTTTCGAGACTGACCTACGAGACTTCACCTTGCCAGCTGATTTCTAGGAACGTTAAATTCGTAAGCAGGGTGGAACCTGCGATTTAAATATTTGTCCGTATATAAATACGTTTACTTCTTTTTAGTAAGGTTATGCTTTTCTCTCGCAAATTCCGTTGCGCTGCAGCTTTATGTGGTTTAAACCCAAAGTAATAACAACCTGACAAGGTGTTGCGTTTTTGTACGAAGAGGCGATCTATCTGGGAGTCCATTTTATTGAAGAATGAACCTGAATTTTACACAGAATTAATTAGAATCGCGATTTGAATATTGGTCTTAAAAAAAAATGTGGTCACCCTTCTCATTTATGCAAATGAGGCTTCTAAAATTCAAAATACAATTGTAAAATGGAAATTTTTTTTTGTACTCCAGCGTAACTCAGAATGGGCTTTTTATGCTGTCCGTGTGGAGGGGGGAAATAAGCTAAGTTGTACGTTGTGAATGAGATTCTTCATTCAGTTTCTTCCTCAGCTGGTAACACTTTTGCTCCTTATCAGGGTTCCCTCAGAAAGTGCAAATTACACTCGCTGATGTTGTCGCCGTCGGGCACATTGCTGCCAGCTATTGTGCGAGGATTTTGCAGCTCCACCAATTACTCTACCCTGAAAATTTGGCGAGGGAAGTAATATTGGTTATTTACACTCAGGTACCCTGTTCCGGAGTCGTACCTTCCCGTGGAGCCGACGTGCGGTGGAGCTGTGATGATTTGCTCTGTATTCTCACGGAACATTACGGGCCTGAATGAAGGGAATGGTGCTGAACATTGTATTAACCTTCATGAACTGATGTGAACTATTTTCCCCAGTTTTGGGAAGTCCTGTAAAGAGGAAAGATGGAGACAGTGTTACGCGCTGAGTCATACACTGCTGGTTGACATTTCTTCTTTTGTGTGCACTTGTGTGTCACATCGTTCGCATTTATGCGTGTGTGTGTTTTGCCCAAAGTGCTCTGGTAGGTGTATCGATGAATAAAACATGTTTTTTTTTGGTGGGAGGAATAACATTTTGTTTTAAGGACTCCTTCAGCGCATTGAATGTGTCATTTGAAGAGGGCCATCACAGCCTTGCCCTAATTCTCCTTTTATCCCATAGACTGCTTTGAAATTTTAGTTCTCTTGCCATATTATTTATCTGCAAACGGTGTGCCCACAGTACTTGTTTTGTAACCCATTTCTTCACGTCATCCGCTCATGACCGTTTACGGGGCGATGAACGTCCCTCCTTTACGTGCCGGGCGTGAATCTTAGGGAAACTCGTATTTCAGCAAGTGAGGGAAATGTCTGTTTAGTCAATGCTGATGGTGTGAGAAGTTAGAGTATCTCTCAAGGTGCTGTTAACCATTAGCTTTGATTTGGATCAACACATTGTCTATGTTGGAAGACACAGCTCACGTGGAACACTGCTTTGCACTGTCCCCTCTGCAGGCATGAGGATCCTGGTGACACTGCTACTCGATACCCTTCCCATGCTGGGCAACGTGCTGCTGCTGTGCTTCTTTGTCTTCTTCATCTTCGGCATTGTAGGGGTTCAACTGTGGGCCGGGCTGCTTCGCAACCGCTGCTTCCTGCCGGAGAACTTCACCCTGTGAGTGCTGGTTTTGCAGTGCAACCTGGGCCGCAGACCATAGTGTCAACTCTTAGAGGAACATTCTGGGGGAGGTTAAAACCACACACTAAGAACCTGAGCCAAAAGCTGGAGTATTTGTTTTTTTAAAATTGACTGTTCACTCTGTGGATTCTGGTTTCACCTGAGTGGTATTGTCATGTGTCAAGTAACAGTGCAGGAGAAATTCCCAGCCTTGCAATGTGTCCTTTCAGTATCGGAACCCAAGGCAAAATTGTGGATGGGATACCATGGTAATTGCATATAGAAATTCACTCCTGTCAGTGCTGTAGGGTCATCTGTAGTTCAAGTATCTAACCTTAGGAACAAATGGAACACAGCCATTTATAGTAATAAAGACACTGATAGACTGAAATGCAGGGGTCAGGATGTACACTTCTGGGTAACATTATTGGCACCCTTGCATTTTTCGTATATCATGGGCAATATCTCATGAAAAAAGTGGCTGGTGAAACAGCTTTGGTCTGTAAACACCCTTTTGTTTGATACAGACTAGCACAAGATAAAACAGTAACAATCCAAAAAGCACATGTGTGGAAATAATACAAACACTGAAAAGTTGGCACAACACTATTGTTGGATCCTTTAGATCAGTTCAAATCTGTTCAATTAGAAGAATTAGACTCTCATTGCAGCTAAACTAGACTTACCAAAGCTCAGATGACATGAACTAAGCAATGATTAACTGTTGAATAATGAGTTTAATGCTTGAAAAAGATCACTTTCATTTCGCGGTCCTTTGTGACAACGGTAAAGGTGAGATGTTGTCTGAGACCATCAGAAAAACCACCAGCGCCAAACATAAAAATTCGCACAGGTACAAGGCCATTTCCTGAGACTTTGGCACCCCTGTTTCTGCAGTTCACAATGTTATTAAGGAGTTTGCTGCTCATGGAGCTGTGAAGAACCTCCCAGGATGTGATGGGAAAGGGGGAATAAAAGAAGTCTTTTGGTTTCAACCTTTACCAGACACCACACTCTAGACTGGCAAGGGCTTTATAGTCAAAGGCAAAGGCAGGACTGATTGTGGCCAAACCTTTGTAGGGAAATCAAAGTCATTCTGGGAAAATGTTGGTTTTCAGTTGAAGACTGGGAGCAGAAAGGTGCAAGAAAGTTATAGATGGTGGAAAGAAACATTGGAAGGTGTCATCATTCCCAAGGGTTGTCCCTTTAATATTGCCCAGCTTATATTTCCGTTTTCTTCTGTGAAAGAACCACACGTAAGTTGAACAGACATTTCTTTGTTAAACTTTGGACATTATTGTGTAAATATTATCATAATATCAATGTTAAAGTGATCAAAAGTTGGTAAATTTCCAATTATTTCTGAAGATACAACTGTTTACGATATACCTAAAATGCAAAGGCACCTTTAACATTGACCAGAACTGTATTCTATATACACACATACGTGTCGGTCATAGTTTAATCAATAATTTCTCCTGTTCACCTTCGCTGGGTAGTTTAACTAACCGAGGTCACCGGATGCACGCTGAGCCGCTGTGTTTGGTATCTAATTATAACTTGTGTTATTGCACTATTCACTCATTTGTGGATCTTATTCATTTTTAGGTGGATGGAAATGTTTGAACCCCTGATATGAGTTTTGTACTCATTTTATAACCATGGAAACATTCAGTGCAAGAATTCTAATGGGGAGTCCATTGGAGAAACTAATGATCTTGATTATCATAATAATGACTTTGCATAAGAAGTAGCCACAAAATCGCATTATCAGAATCAGAACTCAGAAATCACCACTTGGCATGAAGAAATTAAATACAATCTGAAGATATTGAAGCAGTCGCCATCACTTTAAGTCGTGCGCTATTAAAGCCCTTTTTTAAAGGAACTTATTTAGGAAGGCATGGTGTCATTGAGAGGTTTGTCCTGATGGGTAATTGAAGCTCCTTGTGCGCTCAGACACTTAGAACAGTTAATTCGGCAAGTCACATTCACTGCGAAGCGAAACCATGTTGACAGACGCCCCAATTATCCTCAGTCAGGGACGTGTGCCATTAGAGCTTGCCCTTGCCAAGTGTACTCTCTGCTGGAGTTACAGCTGAGCCCTTCCCTGTCAGGTTGCCGTTAAGCTCAACAGCGTTACAAAGCACTCATTTTAAGGGAGGGGCAGGTTGTCACAACCCCTGAAAACAATTCTCCAGTCAACCAGCAGACATTCCCACACTAATACACCCATCGCCAACCGGGACAGGCTTTAAACAGACAATCTTTGGCCGTCAGCCAGCGCTCACGTTTCTTTCTGCCTACCTGATCCGAGTTTGCTCTGCTCCTCGTTGACTCAGCATCTGCTCCTTTTGCCAGTCCCTTGTTTCTTGTGAGTCCTGCGCACCTCTGGCCCTCTGGAAACCTTCAGAGCACCTTATTGTCACTTAGTTCACTGTACATAAACTCCTGCGCTTGAGTCCACACCATCGCCTTGTGATCGTGACACAGCATGGCTGCATTGCTGTACATGTAACATTTAATAAGTTCCCTCATTGCTGCCTCATTCACGATTATCTTTCATATACCTTAAATATGTTTTTGTTCTTGCGTACTGATAAAGGTGATTTTTTTTACCAGGTTTGTAAAGAAAGTATTATTAGAGGTTACACACAGGAATGTAAACAACTTAGCCAACATTGCTGCGAAAACATGATGGATTCAGACATGGTTTTGATCTCTAAATGGATCTCCATGTTAATGCATGTTTCCACAAGCAGACCATGAATCATTCTGTAAGGATATTTCATCTGTATTTGTTGAAACATGCTCATGGCCTATCTCTCTGCCAACGTTCTCCAACAGGCCCCTGTCCCTGGACCTGTACAGCTACTATCACACCGAGAATGACGACGAGAACCCCTTCATCTGCTCGCAGCCGCGAGAGAATGGCATGCGCCTCTGCAGCTCTGTGCCCACGCTGCACGAGGAGGGCATCCAGTGCCAGCTGGACATCACTGCCTACAACAGCACTGACAACACAACCTGCATCAACTGGAACCGCTATTACACCAACTGCTCCGCTGGGGAGGTCAACCCCTTCAAGGGGGCCATCAACTTCGATAACATCGGCTACGCCTGGATCGCCATCTTCCAGGTGGGGGTACCACAGCCTTTTTCACGTCATTCTAGCGGCAGTGGCCTCCGTCTATTCTTTTTATCAACTTTTTAAAAAAAAATGTCCAAAATGACTCTGTCTGCTTTGAATTTGTTGAGGTAACTTACTGTAAGAACCTGGGATACCGATTTCACTTAATGAAAACCGAACTACTTAAAAACTGGGTTCGTACCTGTGTCCCATCTAACGATAGTATTTTACTCATTTTTCCCATTTTCTAAACCTTTCCGTGCAAATTGATCCAGAGGTTAGAGCTTAAAATACGTCTCAATGGCTGTTATTGGTCTGTTTTAAACACGGGGCCCAGTTTTTACTGCTTTTCGTCTCACTCTATTCAGAAGGATGTTAAATTACAAGGGAGTGATCGCAAACCTCTCTGAATGTCGACCAAATGGTTATTGATCTATTGGTCCTGGATTAAAAGGCCAGGTGACCCTGAAACTTCTGAAATCAACCTTATTCACCGGTAACAAATGTGACGTGAGGAGATCTCGGTTTCAACACTTAAGTGTGTTCACTATATTAATTTGTCTATATCTGAATTTGCCTTTTTTGTTGTATCTCCCCATTTTTTGCCTATTGCCCTGGATCAAATTGCAATATACCAGGGTCAGTTTTAGCTAAAAAAAAAAAGGAGAAAAATCTAAACATTTATTTTAATTCGATTTGACTTGGGCTTTAAACCCTCGCAAAGCGTGAACATTAATGTGACAGAACAAAATTCCCGGCTTGCTAGCCCTTGAAAATTCTTGTTCACAGTTATGTAAAAGCTCACAGAAACAAGTCGTTCCCTGATATTGTTTTCCACCTAGCAGTTGGTTCACTTTCCAAAGAAAATCAATTGGCATTCATTTCTTAAATTCTTTTCTAATGAAAATAATCACTTTGTGGTGGAGGGCATTATTTGCAGCGGATTGTTTCTTTAGTAAATGAGACCTCTTATTACTGAAGCTCATATTTGCCCCCCAATAGTCCTACTTATATAATGTGCAGTGTTGTTCTCATCAGTCTTATTGTTGCCGGCTTTTAGTGGCAAAGATATTCATATGAGCTGGTATTTACACATCTGAAAGTGTAAATGCACAAAACGGCAAAAAGCCATAACACGCTTGACCACAAGCCACTGTCCGTCCGTCCGTCCGTCCATCCATCCATCCATCCCTCCATTTTCATGGACCCACTATGAATTCCAGAAAATATCACACAGAACCATGTGCATGTGGGATGTGACAAAGCCAGCGGAAGACAGACAGGTGTTACTCCGGCCCGGTTGTCTTGACGTTCTTTCACATGAAGAAACAGTGTTAAATGAATAAAAATTTGGGGGGCACATTTGGCAGGTGGTCGGAAGTCAGCGGCATGTCACGAGGGTCTTTCCCAGTGTCTTTCTTAAAGAAGAAGGACTGACTCATGGAAGGGTGTGATGTCTGTGAGATGAGTTCAGTGTAATACTTTTGTGAGCAGTGAGATGGGTGGGTGTCTAAGGGGTGTAAACATGGGTGGGCAATGTTCACATACAAATCCATAGGTGTTGGGTGTAACGAAATTCTAAGCAGTGGTGAAGTGTACTGCGAAACCTCATTTTTACCATGTTCATGCCAAAAACATCCACGTCTTGGCTGTAGTTCCACAAGATCTGCAGATCTTGCGCTCTGCTTCTGAACTCGTACAGGGGAAGTTCCGTTGGGCTTGGTGATGTTGAGGAGGGCACTCTTTTGCCATGGCCTAGAGCTGCTCATTTGGTTATAAAGCGGAATTTATTTATTTAGATTCGTTTAGTCCGATGTGCTGTCATCTTGAGCGATCATCCCCATCCTGTAATACAATATTTCTTCTCTGCTGGAAGAGATGCTTCCAGACACCGTGGATCACTGAACGCATGCCGCGAGCAGGTGGTTGAGGGATGCGAGGGGGGACTTGCCCACCTCCCGCAGTCCAGTCACTGCTCAGAAACCATTCAGTTTCTTCTGTACACCATCTGTGGGACTGTCGAGGGAGACACCTTGCGCGTTACCTGTGCGCAGTAGGCAACTCATTGTGACACATCACATTCCTGCTGAAAGCTTTCCGATGCTTTCGAAATCCGTAGAAATATATTTTTTACATGGTTCATCAATTTAAGAAGTTCAGTTTCACAAGAGTTGTGAAAAGTGAACGCAGAGAAAAGAAAATATTGCTTCTGAGAGGCAGAATTACTTACCTTCCCCCCAGTTGCTGTTCTCCTGGAATTTGGAGAGATGTGAAATAATAACAGTATATGCAGTCTTATTTTTTGCCAGAAGTTACCATGCTGTCCTTGGTTGAGTAGGACTACAGGTGTATTTTTTTATTTCCATATTTTTGTTTTCCAGTTAAAACTTAAATGGCTGCGGTAAAAAATCAGGCCCATATCTCAGGCCTCCAACGCCAGTCCAGTACTGAAATTATTTTGCTTTGATCGGGTCAAAATAGAAACTGGTTAAAATGATTCTGGAGCTGTCGTGTCCTGCATACCAGTAGGTGTGTGAGGACTTAATCTCCCAGCTGCCGGTTCCGCTGCCCCTCCGCTTTGCGCCCAAGTTGCTGCCTCTGAAATCTGACAGCTTTTCGTCTTGGTTTCACACTCAATAACATCTTGTAAATGACACAAGAAGCGCGTTTCTCCCCCACCCCCTTTTCTGATGTTTTTTCCCAGCAAACAGCAGATGTGGCCCGGTCGTGGAGGGGGGGGGGGTTTGCATCCCAAGGTTTTTGAGATCGAGGTGTCAAACACGGCGATTGTAGGGTCACGTGCAGCACCTTCTTGTGGTGACCTGTCAGGCTAAGCTTTTTTCCCCCTACTTTTCTCCAGATCTGCTCTATGAGTTTGCAGTGCTGCTCTTCTGCCTGTCTTATTTCTGCTGGTTCTTGTTTCCGCTGAGCTCCTAATTTCGCCCGACTGACCTTTAAACTGGATGCATGTCACAGATCCAGCAGTAATAGCTGGCGCCACCCTAACATCTGAGTTTTGTTAAACTCAATTTGTGTTTTGTTAGAAAAAAAAGAAAAAAAAGACAAAAATTTTACACCCATGAATTTCTTTCCTCAGGTAAAATGAAGGTGCTTGTAGTGTCAGTTACCTATGTGCTCGTCTGTCAGCGGTGAGGCACCCACGCAATTCATTCCTCTAGATGGCATTTGCTGCAAATTTTAGTTTTAAGTTTCAGAAGTTAAAAAATATAGTCTGCTGAATAAGGCACTGCAATGGACTGGAGTCCCATCCGGGGGAAGGTTTTTAGCCGGGGATCCATTTCTTCTGGGACTGGACCACAACCCTGCTCAGGATAAGCAGTAAATGAAACTAGATGGATTGATGGATGGATGGATCGGGTGAGTGGATGGATGGATGGACGGAGGAAGCAGACAGAATATGTTCATTAGGACCAAGCAAGGAGGCCAGGGATGTTGTCTAGCGATATCCTTTAGTACATGTATGACACCTGTTTGTATCTCTGTTGCTCTTTTTCTGAAGGTTATCACTCTGGAGGGATGGGTTGATATTATGTACTTTGTGATGGATGCCCACTCCTTCTACAATTTCATCTACTTCATCCTTCTGATAATTGTAAGTAGCATGTGAAGACCAGACAGGAGTGCCTCCAGGTTTTTACATGTAACTCTTTAAATCTCCAGATCACAAGGCAAAGCATTCAGTATCGGTCGTACATAAGTTCTCGAAAAACAACATTCTGTCATCTAAGTCCAGAGGAGAAATCACTTTGGTGCGTCTTCCAAATATAGTTTGCACGCATAAGCCGTGTTTTGGCTTAGATGCGTCACTTATCGCTCTTAACACACACCTTGAGAGCCAAGTGTTCCACATTCTGTGTGCAGGTATTCTGCGACACATAAGTCCACAGTGACAGAAGCCAGAAGCCTGGAAGTGAGTCTGAAATTCTTACGACATAATTGCCACTCGGCTTGTTTTTGTTTAGTCTTAATGGCACTGGCCTTCGAAGGAGAAGTTAACTTGTTCAGAAGATGCTAAAGTTGCGGTGCTAACGCATTTTCATAACGGGATTTATTGTAATGCTCCGCAAGGGAAGCAACTGTTGCAAAGAAGCAAAATAAGCACCTTTGCGAACAAACAGTAGACATTTTCCATATAGACAGACTGCCAAATGGCTTATAATTCCCAGTAAATCCAAATGCCAACTTGGTTTTACTAGAGGATCCAAATTTTTCCCTTTATATGGTTCTTAAGTTGCCTTTATAGTATTTCATCCACCTTTAAGATTTGGGTCGTGGTCGTTCAACGGTTTCACAGCTGGTTAAGATGGTTGATTTGAGTTTGCAGTGATAACCCCACGTCAGCTACGTTTCCCTGTCTCTGCAGAGCTTCAAGGCATCTGAGAACTTTTATACGCGTAATTAACCACCGGAAAAATAGGCGTGTGAGCAAACAGTCCCTAAGGTATCTTCTTGGGTCCCCCTCTCCTCAGGTGGGTTCCTTCTTCATGATCAACCTGTGCCTGGTTGTCATTGCCACACAGTTCTCAGAGACAAAGCAGCGGGAGAGCCAGCTGATGAAGGAGCAGCGCATACGCTTCATGTCCAACGCGAGCACCCTGGCAAGCTTCTCCGAACCAGGCAGCTGCTACGACGAGCTGCTCAAATACCTGGTCCACGTAGTGCGGAAGGCCAGCCGGCAAGTCGCCCACCTCTCCAGGGCCGCGGCTCGCCGGGCCGGCCTGCGAGTGCGCACATCGCCTGCCTTAGGACCGCCCGTCCACAAACGCCGGCGGCACCGGCTACGGCAGCCAGGCTCTGTGCACCACTTGGTGCACCACCATCACCACCACCACCACCACTACCATCTGGGCAACGGCAGCATTCGGGCCGATCGCCCAGCACCAGAGCCCAAAGACGCCGAGACAGGTTCCCAGCACGGCAGCCCTGGGAACCTTGTCCCACCCGCCACCCTGCCTTTACCCCCACCCTCCTCTCAACCCAGCCCTGTCTGTACTCCGTCGACCCCACAGACACCAGCTAGTGCTGAGTCTGTGCACAGCATTTACCATGCTGACTGCCACCTTGAGCCCATCCGCTGCGGTGTCTCCTCCGGGCCAACTGTCGGCCCCGCGCAGCAGGTCAGCAAGAAGAACCCTACGCCCAGCATCATGCCGGTGGTACCCAAAAACTACCCTACCTTGCACCCGTCCCCACCACAGGAGCAGCCGAAAGAGACGGCCTCTGGGGATTCCGCCACCAGTGGCTGCGGAGGCTTGGCCCTCACCAACCTCAACATCCCACCCCAACCTCTGAACAGCCCTCAGTGCCTCATTGAGGCCAACAGCCCGACAGGTGCGTTTGTCAAGCTGCAGGACTCTTCCTAAAATGACGTATTTAGCCATGTTCACGGCGGTTCCACAGATATGTTTCTGTTATACCGATGAAACATTTCATATCTGGAGATCGATTTGCGCAAATCCAGAACCATATAGTTAAACTGAGTGTCAAAAATGAGGAATGCACTTAAAAAGACACCATCTGTGGAATAAATGCCGATACGTTCGTGGTCGCTATGACGGCACAGCGAGCAGCGCTGATGCCTCCTTGTGCCTGGCCAATTTAGACGTGGGTTTGAACCAAGCACGGTCCAAAGATAAGTGCTGCAGGTTAACTGGTCGCTGCAGCTGCATTGAATAATATGTTATCGATATTCTAATGATGTATGAATCAGAATATCAGCAGGAGCAGTTTCCGCCGCCCGAATGTATGTTCCGGATAATAATGAATTTGCACGAGTTCCTTTTCTCTCCAGGGAGCAGAGGAATCCAGTTGAAAGGTTTGTATTGATTCATCTAGTTAGCCGAGCCAGATGGCATAACAGTTTTTTCACCACTCTTTCGGGTCACAGGCAAACTTCCCTGCAAACTGACCAACTGCGGCACCAGCCTAGACACCAATCTGACTTTTGACCCTGAAAGCTGCCCCTACTGCCTCAAGTCTGTGAGTCAGGACTCTGAAGCCACCGAGGGAAACGAGACCCCCGACACGGACAGCGAGGGAGTGTACGAGTTTACCCAGGACGCACACTATCGAGACTGTCGGGACCCGACCCGGCAGACGCGTCCCGACAGGATGGTCCTGGGCCTACGAGCAAGAAAGGCTTTGCGCTTCTGGAGACTAATCTGCGAGACATTCCGCAAGATCGTGGACAGCAAGTACTTTGGCCGGGGCATCATGATCGCCATCCTCATCAACACACTCAGCATGGGCATCGAGTACCACGAGCAGGTGAGTTGTCCTTCTCAGATCTTCTGCTGTTGTTCAAAGCCCATTTCCGGAACCTGTTGATGTTGCCACTGTGATCTCCGTCCAGCAAACGTCTCGCTTTTCTGCCGTCAGTGCCGCTCGAGCGCTTACTATTTAACCTTGTTTTTCCCAAACCTCTGCTGTCCATGAAGCCATTGTCGCGGCTTTCCGTTTGAGGAGCTCGAGATTTCGAAACCATTTCAATGCTTTCCTATTCAGAAACGGATAGACTGTGAGACGAGGTAAAAAAAAATGCCAGTCGCAGGGATCGCCGGGGTGGCGCGGAGCAGGATTAACACCGCCGAGACGTTTATACGCCGCTGCCGTCATCAGTTCGGCTTCCAGCACCAGGGGATAATTTTACTTTTTATTCGCATCCTCCTGACCTGTACCATCCTTTCATCTGTGCTGGTGAATGGCTACATCTTCATCAGGAAAACTGCCTGGAATTTTGGGTGGGGAAAAAAAACAGCCATGGTTGGCCATCCATCTTGCCGGTGTCCTCGCCATGGTTTCTGGGAAAATGGATAATGGTACCTACTCTGTTCTGTCTTCCAGCTTAATGGGGTGTGAACTTCCTCCACGACAGCAAATAAAAATGGCTTTGCTTTTGCTGCACAGGACGAGGGACGTTGCAGGGTCGCGTTCGATCTCTCTTGTTCTGAAATAACCGCGCCACAGGCCAGGCCCTGTGTCACCATAATGCATGGCTCTTATTTAAGATCTACTGTGGACCAGTGTTCCGTGGGGTTCGCGTAGAACTACCTGGAAGCTCATCAGCCCTTCATCATTTGCTACGTCTGTGACACATCTCACCAGGCACCCCCCGTGGGTGTGACTGAAAGCGAGGTGAACGGCTGCACCCTCCTCGTTCAGCCAGCCCCGCGTAGCTCGCAATGGCAGCGGAGACGGTGATAGAAAGTTCCTCAATGGCTGTGCCTCGTGCCACGAGATATTTTTAGGCGTACAAACAACCTCTGTCTCGGCCCCAGAAATATAAATGTTCTCATGGCTCCAGTGTAAATTCCTTACTTCCTAAAGTGTTCCCTACACAGCCTTGTGGTATAAAGGCAGCAAAAGGCGGGTAGCTTTTTTTGTGTTCATCTATCTACGTAAATCCATTGGTCTGAAGCTCAGCGGAGGGAACACGAGTGGAATTTTAGAGATTTGGGGATTGTTTGCGTCATAAGGTGGTACATGCGTTATGCAGGGGGGTCGTGACCCTTTGTGAATACTTAAAAGGTGTTACCTGTCCTGGTTTAAGCACTTATTGGAAATGCCTGACTTGCGATGGGTCTAAGTTGCTTTTCCTATTTAAAACGATCAGTTAATTAGAATTAAGTGGATGTGGAAAAAAGACAGAGGAATCGCTCTTCTGAGAGACATGTTTCTTCAGAATTGCTGCTTCACTCCTACTGGCATTAAACCACCCCCCCTTTTTCTCTCCAGTGCCCACTCCCCTAAATGAATATTTTTTTCAGCAGTAAATTTCCTCCCTCTTGTGAAGACAAGCGGGTCTCTTGTACGAATCCGGTGGAAAATACAATATCCACCGAGTTCCTTCTGACAAACGTGTGCAGCGAAGATATTTTTAACAACCGAAGTATATAGTTCGCTTTAGAAAATTTCAAACCGAATAATAGGCCCCGAGAAACCCTTAAATTCTCACTGCTTCTTCTCCCGTTGAATTTAACAGTTTCGCCACATCTAACACTTGGAGGCAAGTTTTTTTTTCCTTTTTCTTCTCCTTTTTAAACACTCCAGCATTTCACTAATATTGTTGTCTGCTGGAGATTTTCAGGGAATCAGTGCAAAGTCTGGTCCACCACCACTGGTCCCTTTGCACTTCCCCCCAAAGGTTTTTCTGTTTTTTTCCAAGCCATCTGCTAAATGTTGAGACACTAACAAGAGAAATTCAAATTTACAAGGTTACTCGGGTACTTTGACCCAGTCTCCCCCCCCCCCCCCAAAATAAAAACAGACGCCAACCTGCCTAGTTGCATCTGTTCTTGTTAACTTTCCAGGAAGTTTTATGGCGCGTCGCGTCGTATGGCCTCGTCGCATCTCCCTCTTGCTCTCGCCTCTTCTTCCACTTTGGTTTTTTTGCAGCATCTTTCTTCTGTGTTGCTTGTTTTTTTTTTTTTTTTTGAATATGGCCCCTCTTTTATTTTTTTGGATGACATCCCGGGAGAAACAGTCAGGAGCCTGACCTGCTGTCCTCCTGGGCGAGTGTTTTTCAGCCATTAGTGTCAGAAGCTGTTGTTTCCATTCCCCTCTCCTCTCCAGCCAGCTGCTTTTCCCTGGGTTCAGATCCCCTTCGGAAGGGATACATGCGGAATCCTTCCTGACCAATATGGACGAACTGCCTCCCTGTCAATCCCTTGTTTCTCATCTGGTGAAGAGAAATCAGAAGAGAACTGACAACTGGGAGGATGACACAGCATTCAGAAAAGCAACGGGTGCCAGAAATCTTGGTAACAGCAAGTGATATTAAAGGACAGCGTGGATTTATTGCAGTGAATTGATTTTGCCGGCTGGGGAAGAAAAAGAAAACAAATGTAGGAGCAGGAGGAAAAAAGCGCCCAAGGAGCAGCGCTGAGCGCATAATAAAATAACTGGCAGCTGTGTTGATTTAAGCCTCTTCCTAGATACACAGTCTGCTGAGTAATGTGTGATACGAAGTGGTGGCTTCTGATATCTCGATCTTCTGATATCCTGTATCAGCAGCCACTTCTCTCTTGGCCTCTATCCCCCTCCATGTGGCGCAATAGTTGTGTCAGCTTGCAGCTGCAGAGCACATTGCGGTTATTCTCTCAGCTCCTCTGAAGGTGGAGGCTCAGTTTGCCCCATTCTTTGCAGTTTGGAGCCGTTCCCGGCACCTTGATCAACAAAGCACGGACGAGTCAACAGAATGACGTCAGGAGAGATGCACTAGTCAGGCAGCTTTGAAATGTCCACTTGCACTGATTATGAGCATCGTTCACCTGATGCTTTTGCCCCGAAGGGGCGTCACATTTGGAAAGTGTCTTACAGCACCTGGGTTGTTTGCGCAGGTCTCCTCTGGGTTTTTGTTTTGTCTCCTTCTGCAGTTCAAAGGTTTGTGTGACTCGGTGGTGCCAGTTTTCCCACAGTGTGTGGCTGAGTGAATGTTTGTGGCAACCCTGGGATTGACTGGTGCCCTGAGCATCCATGATAGGACTTGGAATAGAGCAGATAGTGATTTTTTTTTTTTCCTCCAAAGCAGCCGACAGGACAGTATAAATTTTGCTGGAAGCTACCCTACCTGCTCCTCCAGTTATCGTTACATTTATTCGATATTTTTATCACGTTAAATTTAACCAAACATCTAAACCAAATACTCGGCCTTGTTTAGATTTATATTCCAAATATGCCAAGTTTCATTTCCAGTAGGAAACCTTTGCTCATTTCTGTTCCTCTCATTCAGTTTCATTTTTACTTTCCACTGTCCTTGGGAAAATACACAGCTGGTCAGCAGTTCGAAACCCTCACCGTCGCTGCCCCCCCATGGAGCTGTCCCTGGTGCTGATTCTGTCGTTACTTTCATACATTTATCAGGCATGTTTCTCTGTGTCATTTTTGATTTAGAAACTCTGTGAGTAGCCAGTTCTCCAGCTCACTCCATTCCTTACAAGACCGACTGAATATGATCCAAAACTTTATCCACCGACTACACGTCATTCTTTGCTTTGGGCTCTTATTTGTCATTTTCACTCAGGTATAATGTTTGCCATATTGTCACTGGGTGTCCTTCACAGGTATTAAAGTTCTATCAGTTTAATTTAAAATCTTATTATCTGACTGCTTTGCCGGAGACTGAATGTATGGTGCATGCAGGACCTCACCATCAAAATTTCTCCCTTTCATTATACGACAATCTGGGGGGAAAAAAATTAAATGGCCCATTTTTTCATATCCGCAGATACCTACATAAGCCGAGTGAAAATAAAATTCTAATCTAAGATTTTGAGAATGAATTAATATTACAGCACTGAAATGCCTTTGTCGGATAAATGAACCCCAATAACTGCATTTTGCCAACATATATGTCAGCTGCACAGATTTGCAACAGATTTTAGGATGGAAGACTGGTTCAGAATTGCAGAACCAAAGAGTTTACAGATGAGGCAGCAAACCAGTTGGTCTCCACCTGTGGTCATTTCTGTGGAGTTCCATTAGGTCAGAATCAAAGAAGCTCTTTCTAGAGGATTGTGCAGCTTGGAAGTGCATTTCAAAGCGAAGAATCCGCTGCGAGCGGAAAAGCGCTTTCAGAAGAAATTAGGGATAAATTTGTAGGAAGGCACAAGTCAGGAGGTGGGTATAAAATATTTCAGAGGGTTTAAGTATTACATGGAACAAAGTCAAGACCAGCATTAATCAAAGCTACCAAGAGGCTCATGGCAACTTTGAAGGAGGTGCAGACCTTTATGGCAAAGACCGGCCATTGTGTGCATGTGACAACAAGTCCTCCACAAATCTGACCTGTATGACAAGGTGGCAAAATAAATCCCATTCCTTAAAAAAAGCCACTTTAAACCTTGTAGCCAAGTGATGGGATGAGGTCTAAATCAAGCTTCTTTTCGGAATACATCCTTCAGTAAAGCACAACACTCCTGTTCTGGGGGGTCCTTCACTTCACCTGGGAACGGGCCACTTGACAGGACAGGCAAGAAGATGAATGGGCAAAATACAGGCTTATTCTTTAAGGGAAAAACCGTCAGTTTTCCACCAGGAGTGTGAAAATGGGCAGATGGTTTACATTTCAACGTGACAATGACCCAAAGCACAGCACCAAAGCAAGCGTGTGGCTGAAGAAGAGGAAGGTGAATGTCCCCGAATAGCACGGTCAGCGCTTTCATTTACATCCCACCGAAAAGCTTTAGAATGCACTGAGGAGAGCAGTCCACCAACGGCCACTGTGCAGGTTTCCCCAAGCCCGAACAATTCTGTAAGGAGGAAAGGGCTAATATTCCTCCCTCTAGGTGTGCAAAGTTGGTAGAGGTGTATTCAAACAGGCTTAAGGGTCTAATTCAAGCAAAAGGTGCGTCCAGCTAGTATTCACTCAAGAGGGTCTTCTCTCGCTCAGCCTAGTAATTCTATCTATCTATCTATCTATCTATCTATCTATCTATCTATCTATCTATCTATCTATCTATCTATCACAATTTTTTTTTCATTAGGAAAAGGTCCGATTATCTTCTTTAGATGGTGGCTTCCTATACCCACTGTATATTTTTTACACCCCAAACCAAACCTCTTTCCCCACTGACTCCCTTCTATACACACACACACACACACACACACACACACACACACACACACACACACACACACACACACACTGCTGGTTAGGCAGAAAGAATTCTTACATAATGGCAAAACAAATAGCACCGTTTCAATT
This sequence comes from Arapaima gigas, assembly GCA_900497675.1. Classification (NCBI taxonomy): domain Eukaryota; kingdom Metazoa; phylum Chordata; class Actinopteri; order Osteoglossiformes; family Osteoglossidae; genus Arapaima; species Arapaima gigas. The sequence goes on from UFQX01000316.1 coordinate 334,669, forward strand.
CAGATCCACTTCGGCTGTTTGTAATTACGAGCAATTGAACATTAATAAGTACATTTAATTCAATTGCTGCTCATTCAAAAAATGCAGTCTTATAAACATAGACAAAGCCTCCTGATTTCTCTTCCCCTACAAGCTTATATTCATGAAAAATATTTTTCTTAAGATGTTTAAGATTTGGAAATGGCTGTGTTTGATTGAGGCGGAAGATTTTCATTTAGCAAAGTCAATAAGGCACCTTGTTCTTTTTGGCAAAGTCGTGTATTTCTGTCTGTTTCAGCAGCAGTCGTCACTAAAGCACTTCACAATTTGCTAAATTATATTTCCCACCACATTTTTTAAAGATGCAAAAAAGTGGTGGAAGCATTTCTTCTCCTCTGGCTTCTAAAACAATATTAAGATGCACCTGGACACGTTTCCATAACTGTTTTGACTGTCAAAAATACACTTTTGAGAGTTGTCTCCTCTTAACCTTCCACATTTAACATATGTTCTGATTTTACGTGATGTAATTGCCGCTTTGCAGGGTTTTTGAATGCTGTGAACTGATTTCCCGGTAGCGGGGATATTAAACGGAAGCAAAGCGGCCGGTAATGAATAAGCTGCCCGAAAGTGGACGGTCACGTGACGTGGTGAGTTATTCACATAGCCGCATCTTACGGCTACATCTACATGTGAAAAGTTACCGTAGAAGCTCATGGTGACGTATCTTGGCCAAAGGTTAAACAGCACCCAACTTCTTAAGACTCTGAAGATGTGACCTTCTGGTCTGGCTCCTTAACCACCAGCTGTTGCCAGTTTAAACATCACAGTAAAGCTGAAGCAGCAAATGTAACTGTAGAACATTTGGTTTTTACACAACGGGGTTTTAGGAATTTATGCACATTAGTTATACACAGGGAGACTTGAATGCAATCGTTTATATTAAAGGATCTCGGTTTTAAGCGAGATACATGTGGTCGAGAAGCTTGAGCCAGCACAAACACGGCCCCGAGGAGCCGGCAGGCTGCCGCGCGGGGACAGAGACAGCAAGGCGTCTCCCCTATCAGCTTGTTTGAGATCAGGCTGATTAGGAGACCACAGGAACGCTGTCGTCCCCTGGCTGGACTCCTGTGGTCCACTTTGCTTTGGAGACCACACACCGTCACCGACGGGCAGAGTCACCGGCCATCGCAGAAGCAGAGAGCCCTCCCTACGCCATCCTTCTAGATCGTTCTCAAAAGGCAAAAACAGACTTGCTTTAAAGTTTACTGCCTTGTTAAAGACCCTCCCTGTCTAATAAGGTTTTCTGGTTAAGAAGAGGTGCTTTCGTGTGCCCGTGACCTTGTAAGTCATGATTTAGAGCTTCCAGGAAATCCTCAGAACCTGGATTGACCTTTGCAGACTTGGATTTTAAGTCCCATTTTTTTGGCAGAAGCGGCTTTAGGACTTCTACTTCGGTGTCCAGCATGTAGTAAAAAACATGCAATTCACCTTTATATGAAGGATTTTTTACGGTTTCTCTGCTGCACGTGATTTACCGCTCAATGTTCTGTTTTAAAGGGCTGGACCACACAGGCCAAAATGGTACTAATGCTTAACCGTCATGCAAAATGCTACAAATCCGAGGAAACGCCTCTTTTTCTAACCCTGGTGGTCAAGGTCACAACATGGTAAAAACAACGGGGTATAAAGTGACCTTCTTAGCTGAGGTAACCTGTACTTAGTTGCACACACAGAAGGTGGTGAAGTGTGTTTGAAACTCAACTGAAGTGACTTATTCAATTCAACGGATGACGTTCCCAGAAGGCGACAACAATCGGACCCATTGAGTGTGATGTATGATCTGGATGTCTTCTGTAAACAGCATCTGTCTCACCATTACACAGCGCTATATGGCCTGTCTTGTTGTGAATTATAGAAGCTTCCTTTGGACGAACCTCTATGTTGAAGCATACCTGTCCTATGAGTAACATCTGCTGAAAAGTATTTGGAATTTTATTTATTTATTTACTTGTTTCTCCGAGGAGAAGCAGAGAACCTCAAGGGCTTGGGCATCCCCATCTCAGACACATGCCAAGGCTGTAGCCCTTCCTAATGTTCTCACTTGCTCCTGCCTTCTGTCTCTCCACAGCCTGCCAACTCAAGAAGGTCCAGTGAGGCTTGAGGGGTGGGGGCATGGTGGTGCCGGTGGTGTACATCAGGGGCAGATTTCTTCTCTCGATCTTAACAGCTTTACCTTTTATGGTCTCCTGATGGAATACTTGTCCCGCTGCCAAAAATGTGACAAGACATTCCAGGCTTCTCACTATTTATACAGTGTTGATTTTTTTCTTCCATAAACGGTTTTTGTTCTTTTGAGGTTGCGGATGCCGGAGCCCGTTTCCCGTTCTGTTGGAGCGCGATCCCTCCCCAGGTCTAGCTCTCTAGACGAGGATGGAAATGAATGTTGTGGTTGTTGTTGCTGTTGCTTAGGGAAGTGAATCACAGCATAGTTGTCCTAACTGTGGGCATCTGGGTTATAACAGGAGCTTCTTCTGGCAGCCAGTGCCTGGGAATAAAGAGTCTGGAAGCCTGGCTGTCACAAGGGTGGTGACCAGCACAGGGGCTCAAGAGACAGGTGTTCCAAAGCTCCTCCACAGCTGTGGAATGAGCTCCGCATGGTGAAGACTGGGCCAACAGCTGCTCCAGTTTAGCCAGTTCCGTTTCCTGATATAATGCAGAATTCTGCCCACAAATACAAACTTTAAATCTATGAAGAGCAGAAGTGCTGTGGATGGCAGCCGCAGTGATTACAAAACGTCTAACGTACAGAAATTTGACAGATGTTGACACATAAATTTGCTGCCTTCCCGGTACCAGATACAAAATACCGGTAAAACGTCTGGTTTCTGTTTTCGACGTTTCCCTCCCATCTCCTGTTTTTGCCTGTATTGTTTGTTACCCTTTGCATTTGTTTGCTTAGAGAGGAGCATTTGACACGAGCGGAATGTGAATTCGGGACGTGACACCGTGTTGAAAATGCCGCCCTTCCAAAAGCGACACGCACCTTTTTTTTTGCGCTCACAGTTATTAAAACATTTTTTGGCGATTTATCCTGTTCGTATGTCTAACAAAAGCCCCCCCCCGTTGGGACTCCTCCTTGTTGTCAACAGCCGCACGACGTTGCTTATACGCAGCCTTTTGGAGGTCTTCTTCTCTGACTCCCAAACTCAGGCAGCAGCACGGAGAGTGAGGAGGCCACTGAGCCAAGCAAATGTGTCAGAGGTCAGTGTAGATAAATCTGACAATGGCAGTGACCTTCGCTGATGCCTGACTTCCCGTGTGTGTGTGACATTTCTTCTGGCATTTTTAATGAGGAAATAGTCTAAGAGGCTTGGATCGTAGCCATAGTGGACCATATCATTGCCAAAAAACAGGATTCTTAAACTAGTGCAAAATAAATGTGTCCTGGATACACGGTGTAAGGCGATTAGAATACATCCCCACCGTCTGAGTGCTTTTGACTACAGAAAAACAAAGACTAATTAGAGGTGCTACTTACGCTCTCCTCCCCCATGTTCTTACTTCTCATTCATCCTTTACCACTCCTCCTTTTCAACATCTGTTGCAAATCTTAGCAGCTGGTAAATGACAGCTTTAAACTGTCACATAGTGTTAGGCCCACTAAGCGATGACATATTGGCCGTATTAACATATCGGATTATATTTAGCGCTTGTGTTTTTTTTAAAGATATTTATGGCTTATTTGACTCAGCTAACATTTTTTTTCCCTTTCATTTATACCCTTGGACGTTTCGTAAGGAAATGCAGTTAGGCACAATTCGTAGGGGTACTACAGCAGGGACCCTGCCGGGGCATTTGGTGTCCTTCAGCACTGCATCACGGGGCAAGAAGATGTGTTTTGGCGAAATGAATGCCTGGTGCTGGTTTCTGAAGAGTACAGCGACTCCCCGCTTGATGCTGCCCAGGTCAGCGCTGTTTGGTTATAGCGCTCGTGCTGTATCGGCACGGCGTAAATTGGCACAGTGCGCTCAGCACTCAGTGTCTCTTTTTCTGCTATTAATATAACAATTGTCATTTTCCCATTTGTCTGCTGCTCGTGCCACACGCACTGGCACCTCCCTCTGTGAGGGGCGCATCCTCTGTGCTTGTTTTCATGCTCTCGGTTCCAGGGCTCACCGTACACAACTTACAGGTGCACTTTCTTTCGCGATTCCCTCTCACAGGCCACCAGGAGCTCCCAATCTGTTCTCTATGTGCACCGTGTGGTTTCTTTTAACGTTAAAGTTATCCGACAGTTGAATTTCCCTTGTGTGTGTGTGTGTGTGTGTGTGTGTGTGTGTGTGTGCTTTTCTAGCACCTATATAATAAGATGTAAGGTCAAAATGGCCCCATTAACTCCTGTTTCAGTTAGCGGCTCACTGTCTAGACACCCATCCTGATCACTAACTGGGCTCTTACTGTATATCTATATCTATTGCTGCTTTCACGCCCAGGGTTTGACTGTTGTGTGTAACCTGCTCCCTCTTTCTTCTCCCATGTCCATGCAACCCCTGCTCTACTCTCAAATGGCTTTTCTACCTCAAGTGAAACACTCTGAGCAGGTTCTCGACTCCCTGTAATAAAGTTTATGATATTGAAAGCAGGGCATGGAGTATGAGGCCGAAACCAGTTTGATCTGCCTTAATAATTGAAAGATCTCACTTGAAAGGTTTACCGATATAATTGTATTAAAGTGTTATTAATTGCTAATGGGTCGTATGTAACCAGGCCTAAAGGCATCTGTGCAGTTTTAATAGGCCTCTCATTCTGCTGTGACTTCAGTTAATAAGCTAAGAGACAGCTGGGCTTGTTCTCGAGTTCATAGCGCCGTTGTTTTGTGAGGAGTAGAAACTTCCTAATGTGTATAATCCAAATGGTATTTAGTGTTTGCATTAGAGAGTCTTGACCATTTCTCTTGGGATGAAAACCACTTATGTTCTTGCTCTAGGTGCTTTGCCTCTAATTCTGATTTTTTATGCTTCTCTCGTAGTTTCTTCTGGTGCAAAGCAAAGGAAATGATGAAACCCCCTAAAGTAACTTTAGCTGCATCCCAGCGTGTAGCAGTTGAAACTGCAGGGTGCTGATTGTCTACCTATTAGGGCAATGGGTTTTTGCAGAACTCCCTACAGAATTGTTCAAAACCTGGAGAGTTCAGCCTCTGTTGCTTTATTTTGAGAGGTAATCTATGAAAATCAAACTCTAAACACATTAGTCCATTGTCTGAGAGGGGTAAATTTGGCAAGGTGTTACTGTATGAATGAAACTATTGAGAATGACGACGTTATCTAATCTAGAATGAATTTTATGGGGGTGTGGCAAGGCCTGGTTTGAGGGAAGAAGAGGGGTCAGGATGCCAGGTCTCCTTTCATCTTAATTTGAACAGCAGGTTGAAATGAAGTCAGGGCAGATCTCTGAACCAGAGGCAGAACTTGAACTCTGGGGACAGCTGGAACTCTGGATCAAGTCCCTGGCGTCTCCTGGGTCTCCCTCCCACAGGGAGGATCTCTTTCAGATCTGCACTAGAGAGAGATGTGAGGTTTTAAAAAGGGCATCAGAGCCCTTGGACCTGCATTGCTGCGCCATGCAGTGTGTCTGTTATCCTGGGTATTGCAGGTTATATGTCTGCCTGGAAGTTTGTTCTATGGATGTGTGATTGTGTCAACAGGTAGAGTTATGTGTGCTGGGGGGCTGTGGATACATCTCACATGCCACTCAGGGTTAGGGTAAAATGTACAGTCCCTAATGTAAGGGAGTACTTCTGTCGGTACGTCAACCAGATCTAGACTGGCGCCCATGTTCTTCAGGGTAGTAGCGGACCTCACATTGGACGTAGAAGACTTAGGCACAATTTGTCAAGGTTTCTGTTTAATGTACAGTTGCCCACCAGGCAGTAGTGTTTAAATAATAGCACAGCACGGGACCCTGTGAAGTGTAAACTGTGGCGAGTCCACAGTCACGCTGTAAATGTGATGCGATCTCTTTTGTCAAAATGAGCCTCCGTGTTCTTGCAGCTGTCCTGTTGTTGATGGTCAAAATTAAAAAGGATGTTCTTTATCAAGATAACAGTACCTCTTTTGTTGGAACTAAAGGAGGAGAAATAAAAATTGACCAATCCAGGCTCTTAAATTTTAAATGCTCTGCTGGGGAAAGATGGGTTTCTTGCACTAGGGCAATAGCTACTATTTCTTTTTTGTAAGAATGATGGAATCCCTTTCTTCCTAATGACATAACCCATACCCTTTATATTCCAAGTAATAATCTTAAGTGGTTACGATTCATGCAACGTTCTCGTAAAATAGCAGCGCAGTTTTGGAAATACCATCTGTTATGTGAGCCAAAAACAGCACAAACCATGTGTGACCTAACGCAATAGACTACAGAAGCTAAGGAAAAGCACTGAGACCCTGCGAAGCAGTGAAAGAAAGGAAGATCTCAGATTAATCATTATCCTCTATCAGCTGTATAAATGCTTCTCAGCCCTCCAAAGCAGCCCGAAAGGTGCTTGCCAGGCGTCAAACAGATGAATCTTCCCTTCCTGGATACATGTCAGGCAGGCGGGGAAAGCAAACCCCCGGTATATATTCCGTCCAAAGAAAGTCTTTAGGACAGCAGTGAAGACGCTCCGCTTCTGGAGGACATCACTGGAGAGATGAGGGTAGGATCACAGACAGCAGTTTCCAAAGTTGATCTCATATTTCTTCAGAGCATCTCTTAGGATATCGACTTTATCTGCAACGTTTTCCTCGGGTAAGTGTTCAGGCCGGACAAACTGGCCAGATATCTGCAGGAGACTATCTAAATTGACGGGGAATGGGCTGGTAGACCGGTCCAGAGTGGCTGCTTGGTCTGCTTTATCTGCGGAAATTGTCTAAGGTAGCTTGACGTATTGTGGGAGCCCCACAGTTCTTAAATTATTGCTTGTAACTTGTTCTTGAGCTCATCAGCTTTATCCTTATATTGTTTCACTTCTTGTTCCAGGGCAGCGTTTAATTTCACTATGTCTTCAATGCCAGAGATCCCCATCTCAGTCTCGATGAACCTTTATGTCAGAGTCATCTACGTGTGCAGTTAATCGAGTAAGTCTTTTTTCTATAACAGAGACGGAGCACAAAAGCCTCTTTGGCTTGGTCTTGGCAGTCTGTAGCTTGCATTTAAAATTATCCAGCTTTTCAAGCCCATTTTTAATGTCATTCAGCTTCTTCAGTTTTATGACCTAAGGTTCCATGCTACTCATTTGGTCCTTCATCCAAGAAATAGTCTCCATTTAGCGTAACCAATACGCGTGCCTTCATGTTTTCCATGGCATCCCTAGCAATGACGCGCCCAGGCAGTGAACCAGGATGAGAGTTCGATCCATAAGCTCTTACTTCACTTGGGTGAATTGACTTCCAGCAGGTTTGATAGTCTTTGCTGCCCTTGTAGCGCCTCAAAAACTGTGGGTGTCTGGAGCAGAGCGACAAGTTAAGTTGGCTTCTTTCTCTCAGACCACTTGGCCTCCTGGATCAAATTTACTCGTCTTCTTATGAAAATATTATATCCCTTGTATAGCGTTCCACAGGATATGCATTACTGTGCCTGGTGTGTCTGCAGATAATGTATGCTATAAACATGTTTCAAAGGTGTTTGTCACACAGATGCGACGGTGAAAAGGTGTGTCACAAACAACAAGAGTGACACATTTGAAAATGAGAGACTGAGAGAAACAAGGTCTTTTTACAGCTTTTTTAAACCACCGTCTGTCAGTGTTCATTTCTGCCATCAGACGGAAAGGTCTACTTTCTACCGCTGAGCTTTGTCTCCCAATTATAAGTTTTTATTTTTCCTCAGTTTTCATCTTCTTTTTTCGCTTTATTGAAATCATCCGTTTTTGTCTTCCTCCGCTAAATTTACTCACCTGGATCACTTCTGTCAGTTTACCTGTTCAAAGGACAAATAATTTCAGCAGTCCGTCGAGTAACAAAAGTAAATCGTTCCTGAAAACACTCCGCATACTGAACTGGAAGCCTATTTCCCATTGTTTTAAATGACAAAAATAATAATGTTTTCCCAGCTGATCCAGAGACCTCAAAGCAATTTTCCCAGAAATCTCTGAAACACTTGTAGCACACGGGGGGTTTGCGCACGGCACCTGTGGAGCCGGTCGCCCTGATGGCCCTGGACGGGTGCCTGTTGCATCCAGTTTCCCTTCACATCCATACGAAAACAACTCCTCTTCCCAGCAGGGAGATCAGGTCTCCCCAGAGGTGTACAAGAGCAAAACAGAAGGGCCAGAGACTCCACATTCTACACTTGTTTGAAACCTCAAGACCTTCTCCACAACCCCTCACTACACAAGTTTAAAATAAAGAGGCCTACACGTGTCTCTTCTTGTCCTACAAACAAGCGTATCAGTCACACCTCTATATAACTAACAAGCCATGATCACTAGCTATCAAACACTTGGGTGAGGTCACTGCAGTGAAGGACTGACATCCCACCCAGGGTGTAGTTTCATAGCCTTGTGTGCAGTGATTCTGGGATGGGACCACCACAATCCTGACCAGGATTCAGCAGTTAATAATAATGGATGAATGAATTGGCCTAATGGGGTCATTAACAGGTATGTTTCTAGGCAGGACGTTTTGGAAATGAGTTGTTGTCCTTATATTCACTGGACAGCAATGGAAATTAAATTCTTTTTTTTTAATAAGTGCAGATAAGAATTTAAAATAAACAGCAATTTACTGTAATGAACTGGTACTGTACTCATTGAGGGAAGGGAAGAAGAGCTGACTGTGAGTCGGGGAGGGTGGAGGAGAAAGGAGGCTTGGGAGTCATTCTTCTACGGTCTGCACTTTTCTAGCCTTCTAACCTCGTTTCTTCTCTTTTTTTTCGCAAGCATTTCTACCTTGTTTGCCCCACTTTGCCAGAGTGCGCTTTATTGATGATATTAATACCGCAGAAGCACGCCGAAACAAAGCGACTGGGAAAGGAAGCCGACCAGAAACAGCTGATGTTAAAGCGCCGGTCACAGTACATCTCTGCACTGCTGTTTCTGCAGGAGTTTTGCGATTTTGTCAGACATTCTTCGGATAAAATTTGTTTGCGCTGATTTGCTGTAAATTGAAAATCGGGTACCGAAAACCAGGAGCCGTTATCGGAAAATTCTGGAAATTGAATGATGTTTGTATAAGATTTTTTTTTTTTCCGTTCAAGGACACACAGGCGGGGTTAACATGTCCGGTCAAAAAAAATCAACAGCACGGCATTAAAAAAAGTCTGTTAGGGTTTGTTAATGCATCAGCTCTTATTCTCTCTTTATGCCACCTGCATCCCTTTCCAGAGCCCTTCACCAAGCCACATGACTGGGACACTCTGCCTACTGTGTGTATATCTCAGCTGCTGTTAAATAACTGGATCTGGCTTAAGGCGCAGATACATTAGCAGTGTACCGGCGGTCCTGGGCGCTGGTAATATAAGCAGTCCGTCTGTCATCCGCAGTCGAAGGTGGGCAGCGGCGCTAATGATTTCGCCGGAGAAAAACCTGTTAAGTGCTTTGTCGTCTGCTCGCGGATCGCTTGCTTCTCCACCGTCTGCGTCCTTTGTGCTGTGACGTACCTGACGGCGTGACTGTTAGCATTGGCCGTCTTAGCAAAGTCCTCAGCGTTAACGCAGTACAGCTTTTCAGTTTTGGAGCGGCTTCTTGTTTTTGCACATTTCCTTCTGCTGACGTCTGTTGCGTTTTCAGAATTTCGGCCTTCCGCGTTTTTCTCCCTCTCTGTTAGCTCTGTTTCTCTCCCATGGCATTCTTCTGTGGCATTAACACAGAAGTAAATAGCATCCGATGACAGGGGCGCAATGCTGTTGCAGCACGGAGAGATTTATCCTAAAATAAGTCAAAATCCCAGTGCCGACATTAGTTCGCAGGTCAGTATTTCGTATCAAAACGTTCATTTCAGTCATAACCTTAAGCGGCCCTGAGTGCCCAGCGTAAATCTTCCACTTTTTGCCGGAAGAGGAGGCCAGACTGACATGTAATTTATAGAATTGTGTCTGCGCTCAGTTTAATTGCTCTCTTTTATCTTCCTCCGGCTTTCTGCGACCCGTCGACTTTCCCCACAATCTTCAGCCCGATGAGCTGACCAACGCTCTGGAGATCAGCAACATTGTCTTCACCAGCCTGTTCGCCCTCGAGATGCTGCTCAAGGTTCTGGTGTACGGACCTTTTGGCTACATCAAGAACCCTTATAACATCTTTGACGGCATCATTGTGGTGATCAGGTGACGACACGTTCAGATGTTGACAAACTATTGTTGAGGAAAAACAATTTTAACAGTGTTAGACATTGGGAAGGTTGCAGATCCTTGTTTTTGGCCCGACACGAAGGGTCCTGTGCTTTAAACTCTCCCATCTCCATCAAACTCATCACACAGTGTGTGGGAGATAGTGGGGCAGCAGGGTGGAGGCCTCTCGGTGCTCCGGACCTTCCGGCTGATGCGCGTTCTGAAGCTGGTGCGATTCATGCCGGCCCTGCAGAGGCAGCTGGTGGTGCTAATGAAGACCATGGACAACGTGGCCACCTTCTGCATGCTGCTTATGCTCTTCATCTTCATCTTCAGGTGAGGCCCGAAGGGAAAGTTGTTTTGTGGTGGTGGTGGTGGTTGACACAGTCGATGTGCAAGGACAACGGTTCAACCATGGGAGTTTGAAGCTGAGATTTTTTTTTTTTGGAGAGTAGGGGTTTACTGAGGCATGTGAAGAAACGGAGGTGGAATGAGTCACAGCAGCGAAACAGGGGAAAGGAATGCATGACGCCGAACAATATGTCGCTTATCCAAAGCTCGATCGTAAACACAGTGTCATTCTGTTGCCTAAACAAATTACGAATGCGTGTGTCGGTGCACATGCCGCACGGAAGTGTGATGCTGCAGCCCTGCGTCACACCATCGTCCCTTTGACCGGCGCTGTCCTGCTCAGCGACACCAGGTTTGAGGACGTTGTTTTCCTAAGAGTTTCCGCTCCTTCGCAGTGTGATCAGCCTGGCAAGTGTGTGGAGAAATGTTTAAAAGAGGGCAAAGGATGAATGCACTGTGGCCTTCTAAATGGAAGTATGTAACTAAATAAACACCCACTGCTCCTTTGAAGAGGAGTCAAGTTCACGTCCTGGAAGTGGATTGATTAATGGATGTCATTTTAGAAAACTGAATAACACGTTGCTCTGTCTCTCCATCTTTGTGCTTCTCTGTATTTCTGTTTTCATTGCGTCCCGTTTAGTATATTGGGGATGCACTTGTTTGGCTGCAAGTTCGGCTCGGAGCACGACGGCGACACGCTGCCGGACCGCAAGAATTTTGACTCCCTGCTGTGGGCCATCGTCACCGTGTTCCAGGTGAGCTTCTGTACACCACTAAGTTGCTGAGGCCCATGTGGGACTTTGTACTGTGTCTGACACTATTTTCCCCACCGACCAACACAGATTCTGACTCAGGAGGACTGGAACAAGGTGCTCTACAACGGCATGGCCTCCACCTCACCTTGGGCCGCCTTGTACTTCATTGCCCTCATGACCTTCGGCAATTACGTCCTTTTCAACCTGTTGGTGGCTATCCTGGTTGAGGGGTTCCAGGCAGAGGTAAAGTTGCTTTACTCGTGCAACGTATCTGTCTGCCCACACCTTCCTGTCTGGCCTCCTCTTTCCGTCTTTCATTCTCCTCTTTGAGCTCATCCTCCCTTTCTGTCCCCTTCTTCCAACCCCAATTTTTGTCATATCCCTTCTTCTCTCACCTCCACCTTCCCCTATCCTCCCACCGTTTTCTCTCCGGAGGGCCGTCTACGGTGTGTCAGATCACTGTGGGAGATTTTGCCCTGATATATAATGTTTGTGAGGTCTCTTGGTCTCGGTCCCCCGCTTTTGTATTTCTTTCCTTCTCCGCAGCATTGTAAAAATCCCGCCACCACTGACCACAAGGTGGGGACTTGTTCACCTTAAAAACAAAGCCATTAAGCAGGATTGTTCAGGGTCCTTTTAGGCTGCGTTTGACATCACAAAGCACTAGATACCACTTTTCAGTGTGTGCGGTCGAAATGATTTATGGCGGCCTTCTCAGTGTTTGAGCCGAAGTTGCAGGGCTCAGCTCCCTCCATGTTGTGTGGAGAGTCTCTCTTGTAGGCACGCGAGATCCAACTTGCACTTTCACACAACACACTTCTCTGCTTCTTCTGGATTCCGGCTGAGAAAGCGCAAGAAATGCAGCGGTTGCTTTTTGCCAGATTGTTTTGAAAGGGTAGATTTTGGAGAAGGAATGCAGAAAGCATCCCAGCGTGTCTCAGAACCCAAGGGGGATCCATCCAAGGTGATGTTATCCTCCATCGGCCGTGTCGTCGCAAGTGCGGCTGCGTTATTATTTTTGTTTGAACCCAGCATTTAGTTGAGTGTCCAGTGTGTGAATCCACACGAATCCAGTGTGTGTATAAACTGGCTCCCCTGTGGAATGATATGTTCACATAATCTTGCGCAACCCGAGTAGCTGGCACACCGCCGTCGAATGGCCCACGTTTGCGTGCCGGTTCTGTGCTTCAAGTCGAGCAGAGCCGACAGCCCAGGGAGCATCCGCACGGGGGTGATCGACATGCTGCGGCTACAGAAGGGCCTGGAAACCACCACCGGCGCTGCCGGGATGCCTTAGTTAGCGCGCCTCTATCCGAATGATAAACCCCTCGGCTGCAGTGCAAGTGGTTCCCAGGGAATGTATTTTAAGGCTATAATGCTCCATTAAAACATTTTTTTCTCAACGGCCAAAAAAGAAATTAAATCTTTAAAATTCTTAATCTTTAATTCTGAAAAAGAGTCAGAAAAGTCTTCTGTGACAAGAGGTGCACTGGAGTGGAACTGAGGAACGTTTTGCTGTCTTTACTGATTTCTTTTTTTAGTTTTCGGTGCGTATAATCCTGGGCTGTGCTTGCTTGTCTACGACCCACTCCACTCCACGTTGTGAAGATGTAGAGATCCGATCACCTCCTGTATCAGGGTGGCACAACGTGACTGACAGCACCTGGAGGACGGGGGGGTCTCCGCACAGGCCGGGGTCAGACCAGCTTCTCCTAGCTTATCTGCTCTACTGCCCAGCGCCCGGTCAACACAGCCCTCTTTCACTGACCAGCACATTTGTCTGTTCTTTAAGGTCCCTCCATTCACTGCCCCCCTGCCAAGCTGTTTATTTAATTTTCTTGTTTTCTTTTTTTTTGACTTGTCTTCCTTCCTGCCAAACATCTTATTTTTAGTTGGCTGTACTTTACTGTGCGTCAGGGTTGCTAAGGAACAGAAGGGTGAGTGACGTATAATAAAGGACAGATCCAGAGATCCAGATCTACTATCTAGAGCAAAACCTCACACCCCAACTCTGGAATAAACACACTATATAAGCCAAATGTTGCAATAGCCCATTATTATTATTATTATTATTATTATTATTATTATTATTATTATTATTATTATTATTATTATTGTTTGTAGTAGTGATTATTGATTAAATTCAAATGAGTTTCTCTCAAATGTAAATATTTTAATATAATCTCATTGGTATGGTTTCCTCTTGCAAACGTCCAGCTTCCAGTTTATGCAACAACTGTGCGTTTGCCGCAGTAATCCAGTTTGTCTTCTTTGCTTGACTGGAAGCCGGGTGCCTCGTTCTTACAGAGGAGGACGTGACACCGGAAGGTTGTAAGTTAAAGTCCCGCTACTTTGCAGCCATTCTCGTGTACGAGGTACTTGACCTGGAAAGCACAAGGAAAGTTGTCCGGCTTCAGGGTTAGTCTTGGGACTGCAGTTGAGTCTCTGGTGCAACGAAACAGTAATGTTTGATCGCTTGCAATTCCGGCGTGCCGCTTGCTGCTCTCGTTCTGTGGACTCTTTCCTCCGCACCTTCTGCTCATGTCTGTCCCAGGGCTCTTGTCCGGTGTCTCCTGACATCTTTGTCTCCTACCGCAAGGCAACAAATGACCCTAAACCTCATTTTACAGGGAAAAAACCACTGTTTGTGTGACACAGTTGATGTGAACGCGAGCGACTACATGCGCTGAAGAAGCTTTGACCATTTGCCGTTGGTATAGAAGACATCGCATCTGAGGTTTAGCAAAAAGACAGGCTGATGTTGCACATGCAAGTGTATAAAATTTGTAAATGACAGCTAATTTTTCCAGGCCCGCTGCCGGGATTGCTTTTGACTTCCAGTTTCGATTTCACATGCTTAAATCAGATGAAACTGTGGGTCTGGCACCTGCACCATCACCCTACAGAGATTGCAGCACATTGCAGATAGAAAAGGAACAAGTTCTCTTTTTTTTTGCACCCACCCAAATGCATTCCTCACCCCCTCCCAGCCGCTCAGCTACCCCTGACTGAACTCATCTATGCGCCTGAATGCCCTGTGCTTTGGTTTTGGGCTGTAGCGTCTTCTTTCTTCTGTGGTCAACCTTCTGCACGTCTCCATCTTAGGAAGTGTCCAAACGAGAGGACATGCTTGGCCAGCTGAGCTGTATTCAGCTGCCAGCAGACTCGGGGGTAGGTAGCTGTCTGCATGACGTCATTGACCGGCTCAACGTATGTGGATGATGTCATTCGTGTTTGTTTTTTTTTTGTGCAAAAACAGACTTGATTTGAAGTCCCTTTTCCAGGTTCCGAGGTTCAGTCTTTAGCAGCAGGCTGTGCAAGGATCCAAGGAAAACATTGCAATGAGACTCTTCACTTTATGGGGCTACAAAAGATTGTGGACCAGATTATCCTGAGGATTTAGTGGAAACAGTAAAATCCAGCAAGACTACAGCTAAGGAGGATGGTGAAGTAAGGGGTTGGGGGGGTGGAGGAAGGGAAATTCCATGTATTTAGATGTTTGGTGACAAAGGGAACTAAAAAGCCTGCTTCAGAAAGGGTGAGGATGCAGCCCTCTGAATGAGAAACATTATTATTTCTCTCCACCTGAAAGGCCAATCAGTGTGAGTAGATCTTCCAGTGTTCTTCTTCCACTATTACCAGCATTATTTGAATTGCAGAATTCAGAACTCGCAGCCTCTTGGGTTACATCTTCAGTAATGAGGTAGGCAGTCGAGGGCTAAAGAGAATGGTGAAAAATTTAGTAAATACGGCAGTTTGTAGGAGGTGATGGCTGAGCCGCTGGAAGGGACTTTAAAAGAAGTCTGCTGGAGTCTGTTTTGTGAGCTGTGACGTCATGTGTTGTCACCATCGGTTTCTGCGTCCATCTCAGCTATAGGGGTAGGAGGGCCAGGGTGGAGGAGTCTACACAAGCCTTTGTAGACATGGGGTGAGGGTGTCCACAGCAGTGCCTTGTAGTACTCCTCCTGCAAGCCTGAACCCATCCTAGCACATCTACCTTCAGCCCTTCCAGACAGAACCACTGAGGAAACCTCTCCTTTGAAGGCATCAATATTCATTCATTTCAGTGAATAGTCCTATTAATTTTACTCTTTACTCAGCTTTTAAGCCATGATCGTAGTTTATCAACAGACTTTAAAACCCACAGGCACTCCCTAAAACCCTTAAACTCTTTGCATATCATAAAAATATTATTGATAGATGGGTTTATAAATATGTATGTTTACATTCTTATTGAGTTCTTGTCTATTAAGTATATTAGGGATCATTAAAAGTTAATGTGGTCATAAACACGTATAAGTACAATAAATGCACGTATCCACACACACACACACACACACACACACACACACACACACACACAACAATCCCTTTGTATTCGAATCTAATTTGTTCCTGAAAATTTGATAGATATCACATTTTTTGATACCGACTGTCTGTTTTCTATTATTATAAATGGGGAGAAATAAATAAATAAGGCGCCCCCCCCACCCATCAGAAAACACCTGTATAACCATGAAGCCGTGACTTCAGCCCGATAAACACGGTAAACAGCAGCTACCTTCTTAGAAACAACTTGATGAGGTCGTGAATGTGGTGTTTATACCGCAGCGCAGTGTGTACAGTACAGCGCATCTCACATTAGTCACTGCATTACGCACGGGAGGTGAGAGGTTCGCAGCCCCACTTCAGTCTTATGATGTGTTTAATAAAAGAAATAAAGACCTGTGTGAAAGTGACCCGCCGTCCGCCTGTTTCGCACAACCCGCATTTAAATAAACAGGTTTATTTTCTAAAATGAAACGTGCAATAAATGCGGCGACGTGACGCAAACGTGTTCAGAAAAAAAGAAACAGCTGGAAACAGCTAATGAGACTCCAGTTTATTACTATACATACAATATTTTTTACAGTACATTGTAGAGTATTTACTTGTTTATGCGGTATTCCAATTAGAGTTTTATCTGCGTTTCAATTTTTTTTATCATTGAAAAGCTTTGGATAATAATTTGGCAAAAGTTTCCATTCAGATACCTAAATATAGGTATTAACTTTCAAGAGTCATTATAGAAAAACTCGCATATACAGACTTGTGGTGTTTCCTTATGTCTTACATTTAAAATCTCCATTTTCTTATTTATCTTGTTTTCAGCCACCTTCTGTCGCTCGCCTTTTTTTAAAATGGATTTACTGTGACACACATTTCCCAAACACGCATAAAGGATCATTAGAGGAAAAGTGAAATTAAACTTAACATTCATTTAACCGCAAAGTATCACGCATCGGGACTTGGATATTGTTTTTATATCGTTTCCTAACTAGGCCATTTTCTCACAGTTGAACCCCCTTTTTTGCTCAGAAAGGAAAGGTGGGAGTAAGGAGACAGGTAGCCAGGGCTCTGACTGACAGCCCCCTGACTGCCGCATCCCGGACCCATGAATGGGGCCCCTGGCTCAGCCAAGGCCTCGCTGTGAGTAACAAAGCCAGGGCAGGTCGGCAACACCTCCTCCTTCTGTCTGTCCCACTGACAAGCCTAGCAAGGGTGAGAGGGAGCAGCTTGCTACCCGTGATGCTTTGCAGCGTGGCTCGGCTCCATCCGACCTATCGCGTTTGCCATAGGTAGAGGGATGGGGCTGAATTGCCTGTCCCCACAGTTCCAAGGTAACCACAAAACTCGGGTTTTTGCCTTTCCGCTTTGCTGTTGTGTTTGCTGCGGTGACCCGCTCTTATTTTACCTTCCTTTGTCCCATTTGTGTGTCTTGTTGTAGCTCGAATTGAAGTTGTGTAATGATCTCTTTGGTTTGCACCTTACCGCGGCCCTGACATCACATTCGTGGTTCAAAACCAACATTTATTTTTATGCCTTACGTTCCAGGAAATGTATCGTTTTACGCCACAGGGGTGAATGTTTTTAAAACCAAAGGGATCCATTGCATCCGGGGCAAAATCTTTGTCAGAATTGCCACGACTGTCTGTATTGTAGCCCAGCGGAAACTCCTTTAGCGGCGTGAGATATTTCACCTAGCTTGCTATTTGTTGCGTCTAATTTTCCATAAAGTCTGTCGTTCTCGGCTTGATTGCTTGGTTTATTGTGGAATTTTCTGCCTCGACAGAGTGCAGCCTTTAATATTACAAGTCAGGCAACTTCCAGATTGGCCATTACACCTCAAGACAGAAAACCTAATTTATAAGCCCAAATGGAGGGAAATGAATAAAATGTCCCTGGGCACTCGGAGTCTGCAGAACATGTTCTCCTTCTGCACTACTGCCCTGCTGTAATGGAAGCCGATCAGAGAACGGAAAGAGCCCGCGAAGGGCGGCGGAGACAGGTCTGCAATTCTGACAAACTACACGCCGGGTTGATGATTTGTATGAAACCACACTGAAGCTCCGTCTACCCCTCTGTCTGGGTCTTTCCTCTTTTCTTCCAAACCGGCTCGACTCTTAGCCACTGAAAACAAAAGACCCCGAATTGTAAATATCGGCACCCGTTCTCCTTATGTCATGATTACGGGATCTCGGTTTACCACGTGAATGTCGGGCGATCGTACAAATGTCAGCTTTTTCTATTTTTCACCAGGCAAACGAAGACTGGTCCAGTGTCAGTTTCCTCAAATTATTTTCATGTGCATAAATCAGGAATAATAACAGTGTCAATTCCGCCACTTGACCCAGAACCTTCCCTAGGTTTACGGTAGCATGCGGCCCGGTAGACGAAGGACACGGCGGACGGTTTCAGTGTGGTAAAACATGGTACTGTGGGACTGAGCCTGCGTGTGACCGCCGCGTTTGTGCGGAAGGTCACTAGGGCCGCGTGGAGAGGAAAGGCCCGAAAAACGGAGGCCTCACTTATGCATCCCCGCTGCCCACACACTCCTGTTTGCTCCTTAAAAACACTCCTCTTTGACTGCACACGCTGAACCCCGGCTCTCTCCATCGCGCAATAAAGGGAGACGCCTCCAAGTCGGAGTCGGAAGCCGACGCGTGCAGCCGGAGCGCAGAGGACGTGTGGGGCCACAAGAAAGACGGTTCCATCTCCTCAGGTGAGACGCCGTACGCAGCGAGCCGCCTGGCTGGGGAGCAAAACCCTGAAAAATTTCAGTTAAAAAAAAAAAAGAGCCGTTGACAAAACTTTAATATTTATTGTCAAATAATCTTGCACCGTTTTGCTTGTTCGTTTGCTTTTGCTGAACGAATGAATGATTTATGCAAATTTTAGCCTTTTCTCGTTGATTTTGTTCGGGAGTTCGCTTCTCTTCTTGTAGTCGCAGAGCGGACGGCGGCTGATCACACGGTTGACTTAGGACAGCCTTCCTAGTTTGTTTGCTTGCTATTCAGAGCCGTTGCAAGATTTAAAAGCTAAACGCACTTAGTTTAAATCTCAGCTCTGCGGATGTGTGAGAGATGGACTCTGACAAAATGCATCGCTGCTCTGGCCTTCTCATCCAGCCTTATGTGTGCTAAGCTTTCGTTTTCTGACATTAATGGAGTCACCTCAACAACGCTGGAGATGCACAGACACTAAGAATAAGTTAATCTAGTTGAGTCGCTTTACAGTACAAGGCATGCAGTGATTCTTCACGATATTTATTTATATACGCAGCTGGTTGTTCCGGTTGAAGCTGCTGAGATATATTTCACGCATGCATGTTTTGCACACGTGCCCAGGAACTCCCAGTTATGCGTTAGAATCGAAAAGCGGTGAAATGCTGTGTCATTTGTGCGTGTTTGTCCCTTTCCGTAGCTGTGGTGCCCATTAATGGACATGTGGACATGAAGAACAGCTTGACCCCCCCCCTCATCACTCATACAGCCGCCACTCCCATGCCCGTGCCCAAGATCTCCGGCGGCGGTGACCCGGCTCTGGGCTATGAGTCGCGGCGCGGTAGCAACGTCTCCGTTGATCCCAGCTGCCACGACACCAAGTCCCCGGTCAGTGCGCCAACCTGTCCACCTCCGGCTACGTGGGTTTTCAGGGGAGTACTGGAACCGGCACTCGGTGACTCCTCTGTAACCCGTGAGTCCGTGCTGCACCAAATCGTCCCTCCTCCCAATCTCAGCGTTTAAATTCCGAGTCACTTGTCACCCGGCTCTAAACAGGGTTTCCCAACCCGTCAGCTGTGCACGCGGTTCCGCAACACACCCGGTGTAACCGCTGTGTGCGCCTGCTCACTGAGCCTGTTGTGTGTATGGGCTGAGCGTGTGAGCAAGCTCTGTGTGACAGCCACCCTCTCCTCTGATCTTTCAGTCAAGCGCACGGAGCTCCCCCTACGCGCCCTGGAGCACGGCCAGCAGTTGGAACAGTCGGCGCTCCAGCTGGAACAGCCTGGGCCGGGCCCCTAGCCTCAAGCGGCAGAAGCGTCAGTCCGGCGAGCGCCGCTCGCTGCTCTCAGGCGATGGCCAGTCGAGCTCCGAGGAGGAGGATGGGGTTGGCGGCGGAGCATCTGAGGGTGACGAGGCGTCCCTCTCGCGGACAGACTCCCTGCATCGCCCGAGGCATCGGCGCATGGAGTCGTTGGAGACAAAGAGCTCTTTCGACCTGCCCCCCGACACCCTGCAGGTGCCCCCGTACCTGTATCGCTCGGCAAGTATGCACAGCACCCGCCCTCCAAGCCTCGACTGCAATGGCAAGAGCTCCCCCAACGCTGCTGTGCCCCCCCAGCTATCCCTGGATGACCCCCACAGTGAGGATGACAACGGAGAGGAGGATGTTAACATGGTAAGAAAGGGAGAAGGTGAGGTTTGGGATCTGCTGAGAGATACTTCACCTTCTTCAAACTGTCCCAAAGTGGCCAGAAAGCAGAATGTCGCAAAGGTGTTTCCCCAAAGGCGAAATGTAACCAGGTGACGACGTGTGGTGCTTTGCCCCATTTACCACAGAGCCGAAAGGCCCGGCTGTTCCGCTGGTTTGAGAAGAGACAGCCGGAGTGGTGTCGCCAGAGGAAGACCTGGTCCCTTTACCTCTTCCCGCCCCAGTCCAGGTGAGGCCCTCCCAGCTAAGCTCAAACTTCAGGTCCAGCCTTGAGATTTTTTCAGTCTTTAACACTCAACTTCATGGGGGGCCACCACAGAGCCCCGCTGGGTGAAGTGTTCACGTCTCCATCCAACTTTGAAGTGTGTCATTCTTCGGAAGCTCCTGCCTGCTTTACTTTTTTTTTACTGGTAAGGTTGTCTTGATACGATTTTTTCATGGAGGTCAGGGTTAAAAAGCCCGGGCAGGATGAATTCCACCTGTCCTTCTTTTTTTTATTTCCACACTCTGTGTCGGTTGGAGCAGAAACACACTCAAGCACCTCCAGGGAGCAGCGGGACTCTTAGCCTTCCCGTGCACTGAATAACCTTTTTGCTGTGCACTTCTGCCTCTGGTCTATCTTGCGAATGGAAGCCCATGTTCGCCATTCCCCTTAGTGCCCCACCTCTGATGGTGGACCCAACCTTAATGGCCACCTTGTGGAGCAGCTGCCTCGGAACAGTGAGCTTTGCGCAGGAGCCGATGGCAGGATGGAACTCAGCACTCGGCGTGTAGGTTATCCCTACCCCCTTCCCCCTCTGCCGCTACCCTTCCCCCACCCCCCCCCACCCCCATCCCCCGCCTACAGTCTCAGTGAGATCCTGCCAACAGGGTTGGCATGACAACCCATTCCAACTTCTACTCCCCCCCACCCGCTCTGCTTGCATAACTGGAGTATGAATTCTTCCTCAGCATCAGAGGCTGGGGATGCAGAGAGAAAATGTGCTGTAGTCAACGCTTTCTTTATGGCTTTGCCCTGATAATGATGAGCTTAATCATATCAATTATCCGGCAGGTTTTGAATGCTGTACATGTGTCAGAATGGATCCAACGTGGCACTGAGCCATAATTATATGCACTTAGTTCCGAATAAAGCGGGAATTGACTTAAACAACGCCTCAAGTCATTCAGGTTGGCTTAGTAGCTACCCTTAAACGTGCTGATGGCCAGATGTCACTCGCCCGCAGCATCTGGCTACACCTTCTGCTTGTACAAAGTTCCCGTTAGATGGCCGGAAGCTAAATGACAGGGGTGTCGATGTGTTCCACAGGTTCCGCATGACTTGCAATAAGATCATCACTCATAAGATGTTCGACCATATAGTTCTGGTCATCATCTTCCTCAACTGCATCACCATCGCCATGGAGAGGCCCAGGATCGACCCCACCAGCGCCGTGAGTTCCCAGCCCAAAACTCCCGCGTTCACATCCGCCCATACAGCGCATGCCACATTGACATGAGAACCAGCTAAGCGACCTGACGTTCAACTCCAGGTTTACAAAATCATGTGCTGAAATCTAAACTTTAAGGACAATGTTGACATTGTGCCCAGTGGACGGGAGGCGTCTCACTATCCCTTGCCAAGCAGCAGTTTCTTGCTTTCAATTTATTTGGAGTGTTTTGCTGAATTGTCTTTACTTGTTTTTAATTAATCTTTGATTTTTTTTTGTTGTCAGGGTATTCAATGTAAGCATTTATTTGTAATATTTTGTTGTCCACATGTGTACAGTTGCTGTTAAAATCTGACTTTGCTTCACGTCAGTTGTAGTAGGAGAGCTGAATGTTAGTGCTTGATTTATATGAGCGTGTAAAAAAGCGCTGGTGTGAAATGACATCCCCTGAGTCATCTACTGTCACAATATATGATTATAAATGATAGTAGCGTATCTAGGTGCCGTGTTGAGATATTTGGCAGGAATGTGGGCATGTCAGCTACTCTCAGTTTAGTAGCATGCCATTGAACGTTCTGGAACCATCTTATTTTGGTAATTGTTGGAGGGATGAAGTTGGGCCGAGGTTGGATACCGTGTGATTGTCACACGTAGGGAAAGGTGGTAGCGATAGAGATGGATGTGCGTGGAGGGCCAGTTTTGTCAAGGGTTGACCCAGGCCTGAGTTTATCTATACCATTTGAATCCTTCCCAGGATTTCCTGAAAACATGTCCCTCCCCATCATCCAAATTGCACTGCAAGTAATACAAGATAAAATGTATGACAAACATTTGGGGATCTAACCAAATTCCCCGAGCGATGCAGATTAAAATCATTGAGATATTACATTTGCAGTGCATACAAAACATGGACTACTTTAGCAAAGTCACTGCAATTTTTCAATTAGGGGGTTTAGAAAAGCAGAAATACCCCAATGGAAAACAATTAAAAGTCCTCAAGAGAATTTTTATGATTCGTCGTTAATCTTTCCCTCGTGGATCGGTTTTACTGCACATCTTATTTTCAGTTCGGTCCCAGAAGGGTAATAGGCTTTGGTCGGTCTCTCTTTTCATCACAATTGGAAACAACGTAACAGCGATCGATCCGATTATCTGCAAGGTGGACCTTTGAATAATTTACGTGGGACCAATGAGGTATTGAGCTGCCTGCGATATCCTGTTGAGGATCTCGAAAGAGGCCGAAAAAGAAAACTTGAAGCCTGACATTTCTATACGCTCCGGCATCCTTAAGCAGCAACTCCCTCCCTTTTCTGATAAGCTGCAGGCCCTCAGCACAAACTGCATGTTTCCCCACACACTCACACGCTGATAAACACCAATACTCATAAAAGAAATATTAAAAATGTGCATATATATTCTCCTCTCTTTTTTCAGTGATTTCCAGCTTACATAATGAAGTGATTCGGCATAATGAAGTATTCAGGAGACATTTTAATCCGTCCCGCGATGAACAGAAATGGAATGCAAAATGTGATCCGGTGAACTCCGTTCCCCTTTTAACTTTGCTGCAGCCTTTTCTTGTTTTCTTTTTTAACTGTCTACGTGGGACTAAATTTCACATTTGAGGTGGTTTTTTCCAGCACGGCAGCGGGAAATATCCCAGCATTGTTCTTTAAGTATGGCAATAAAAATATAAGCCACTCTTAAGAAGCTGTTATAGCACAGTTGACAATTTAAGAGCTTTATAGAGTCTAGTTCTTCTGCCTCCTGGACAAAACACAATAGCGGTCTGGGTGGCTTTTCCGTTTGCCGTGACCTACAGGACATCCATCGCCGTCTCTAAAACTACTGTAATGTTAGTTAAAATTTGTAGCAGTGATGGTGAAAAGTAGTGCTGTCTCAAATGTGTCGTTGCTATACAGCAGCACATTTGCAGTGAAAGTGCAAGTGAAGAGATGCATACAGTTGGGTGTTTAAGCTGTTTCATCTCAGAGGAAGCAGAAGGCCTTAGAGTCATTTTCCAGCACACTTTGTATCATATTTAGTGGGAAGGCAAATCATAAACTTCTTTGAAACACAATCTATACAGTCGTGAGCTGTATACCCATCCACACCAGCTTGGTTGAAATCGAGTTAGTAGATCCTCACATCTGTTCAGAAAACGTTGCCACTGTGATAGTTGACACCTCATGATACGCAAGCTGGGTACCCAACGTTGACCTCTGCTCTCTGTGGGATACCATGATCCCGGTTTAGAGGGGTCCATCAGCAGATGCTCTCTTCTCCATTATCCTGGCCCAAACCTGTAGACTGTAGCACGTGCCATGATCCCGGTTTAGAGGGGTCCATCAGCAGATGCTCTCTTCTCCATTATCCTGGCCCAAACCTGTAGACTGTAGCACGTGCCAAAGTACCTCGTGATCACGACCCATCTTCCACGCTGCAACGGGGGTCGCTAGCAGTGTGTCCGTGTCCTCAGCTCTCACACTTCAAAGTCCTCACTGGCATATCCAGTAGGAAATAAAACTGTCCGAAGGCACATCGATGTCAGTAATTTTATTGTTTGACTGCACACAACTTCTAAGGGTGGTGAGGAGGTATAAAGAAGCTTTCAGGTGGAATTGCAGTTTTTTCAGGTTAAACCAAGGTTTGTCCTGTCATTTATATTCTTCAAGATGGATGGATGGATGCAGCACTTTTTTACAGCCATTTCTTCAGTTCCACTGGCCTCTCCAACTTAATCGCTTGACTCTATCCGCGTCCTGCCTCCTCATAGCAAAGGGAGGGCCGCTGTCCCTCTTCCCCCTTGACCGAGTGTGTCTGACGCCAAGCTTCAGAGCAGGTTTAAGGTTTTTTGGTATGAGCGGGGCTGCTACATCAGATGTTCATAGCACCACCAGTCGATGAGCAAGGAGCGTTGGAGTCGCCTTGAGCTGTGAGCTAAGATGGCCGCCACTCCCCTCCCACCCGGTACCTCAAAACGAACACATTAGCTGCCAGTAGGTTATATAGACACTTTGCTTTGCTAGTTCCATAATTGCAACCATTTGTTTTCGTTTTCTACCCCATGTTCCTCAGCTGCCACGTTTTATCTTTGGGTTTCTTTCTCCCTGCTGCATCACCCAAAAACAGTTCCATAAAGGACCCTTTTCAGTCCCTTATGTAAAAAACAAGTACAATTGTTTGGGTCAAAAATAACTCGCTTTAGTGCACTTAAAATGGACTTCCTTGTTTTTCATTATAATTAGAGTTATTATTTTGTTTCTTAGACAAGGCCTTTGTCCACAGCAGCTAACATATTTATAGAGTGGGGTGTAATTTTTCACTGGGAACATTTCAGATGAAGTGCTCTGCAAAAGTGTACTACGGCGAGGATTTGAACCAGCATCGGCATCAGTCATGTTCTGACTTCTTGACCTACAATTCCTGAACGAATCTGCGCATGACATATGTACGCAACGCACCGTAGTTCATGAAGAATTGCACCGTCCTACCGTGACCCACTTGCAGTGTATCTGCAGGAACTTCTTTTCATGCAGGTTTGCTGCCTGTTGGAGCTGCGGATGGAACCAGCGAGATCTCCAGTACAAGAAAGAACAGAGAATCCTTTTACTGTATGGCTTTCTTATTAAGCTATAAACAACTAAGTAAGTGTCCATACAGGAGATATAAACAGGCAAATAATTGGCTCTATGTGTACTTGGAGCGCAGTTATAAATGTTGTTTTGTGCTCATAGTTGGGTGCAGGAGGAGGCACTGTGGAGCACAACTAGGCCTGTCTGAGTTACACAAAGTTGTGGGCTTCCCTCCACACAAAGATTCCCCAACCAGATAAGCCCATCTACCTTCCATCTGTTGAGGCAGGCTGTGGGCCCTCCGCCAAGATATGGAACCTGACCTTCAACCAGACCAGTGGTCTACCTTACACCCAGACGGGGACTCGCCTCCAATTAGATCCTTTCATCCAGGCATAGAGCCCTGTCAACCAGAAGTTCTATTCCTTTTATACAAAAGGAAGAGCATAATTTGGGTTTTGCGTGACGGCTTCATCTGAATATGATGAAGGTATGTAAGACAAGTCAGAGACACAATCCCCAAACCCCCAGCTTCTCCCTTTGTCTTGCAAGTTCTTTGGGAAAGTGGGGATAATATGAGTAGCCAGTCGAGGCAGCATTTGTAGCTGAGGAGCTCTGCTCTTGGCAATGGCAGCCAAGCAGACGAGGATCTTCTGAACCATTACTTTCTGTCTCACGAGGACCTGGAAACACAAGCAGTGGAAGGGTGGCAGGTGGAAGGATGGGCTTTGAGATTAGCGTGTCCCTGTTTTGGTCTCACGTTGAGCTCAGCCAATGTGACATTCGATGTAGGGGGTGCTATTAGCAGGACCCGCAAGCAGAAGATAAACATAACACAGCTCGGAAGCGAGATAATAACCAACACTGTCCGTTTGTTTCAAAGCCAGTAAAACTGTAAACATGACATACTCGGGAATGTTCTGGTGGGAATGGGCTCTGGCGCTCCGAGGAGCAGCCCTGTCACGGGGGTGAGGAGTCCGTGGGAAAAGCAACATCCAGGCCCCAAAACCGAGAGCAAGGTGAAGCAGGACAAATGAGCAAAAAACGCGGTGCTCCCTGCTCCCTGCTTTGCGTCTGGTCTGCTTGTTTTCTCTTGGCTGCTTATTTGGGTTACAAAACAGTTTCTCATCCTTTTCTGACAGAGCTTCTGTGCACAGCCTTAACCATCTGGCCTTCATTACTCAGGAAATAAGCAACTATTAAGCAGCTAAATAGCATTTGAGAATGATCAACGTGCGTATTTTCATAAAGACGTGCACTTCAACATGTCCAATAAGCAGTTTAGAATACTTAAGTAGTGTTAGAAGGACATAAATGTAAATATTTTCATAATGATGTACACTTCCACATGCCCTTATACCCTCCTTTGCATCATTTATTTGCTTAGCATATGCCATTTATCTAGAGCATTATGCGGTTTCACTCGTGGTACGACGGCAGAGCCGCTTCCTGACGCATGGTCTAGATGCCCGCCGTGCAGTGGCTTGGCGTCTGCAGGTTCTAGGGAAAAGGTGATCTGCCAAACATCCAAACTGCCACAGACGGACGGCTAGCATGATAGGAGGTGTTAGCCTGGCCCAGCAGGTAGGCTCTGCAGACAAAGCGGCACCTTACAGCACTCTCGGCAGATAGGGAACCTCCGCCCACACCCCCGCCTCCACTGTAAAGAGAAATAGACGAGAAGGAACTGAAGGCCCCCCGCATAGCTGAAATGCACATTGAGGAGGAAGGGGAGGGGAGCGGGGGGGGGCGACTGCTGGGTGGCTGGTCAGGCAGCAAGCAAAATGTCATTTGAGGGCAGGAGCCAGGTTTGAGAGTGTCAAGTCCAGAGCTGCGGTGCAGTGGGGTGGTATGAACATGATCTCCTTTGTCATCACAACAGCCCGATTTTTTGCAAAGCCTCAAAGCCGCTGATAAGAAGAAAATAATTTTCATTTGAAACCCTCGCAACAGCCGAGAGTTTCGGTATGAAAAACGTGAGTAACAAACACAATATGTGCGACCAGATTTCGACACTTTCCTCTCTAGCTCTGTCTGCCTCTGAGGCACGTGGTTGCTGGGAGCCTCCCGTAGCCCAGTGAGAACCTCATGACATTTAATCCTGTCCAGCTCGAAAAGTCCTCATGATGACTCCGACTCATAGAGCATGCTGCACTTTCAGGGCCACTCTTGTGCGACAGCTTGTGTGTTTGTGTTTTGTGAAGGGGCGTTTGGTGTGGTGTTCACGTGCTCGCAGCCGGTGTCCGGCGCTGTCTGCGTGTCTCGGACAGCGGACAAACCCGAGCACGCTCCGCTCCTCGCTCTGACTCACCCATCACCTCCTGTTCTTGTCTGGCTCGCTCTGCAGGAACGCATCTTCCTGACATTGTCCAACTACATCTTCACCGCCATCTTCGTGGCAGAGATGACAGTAAAGGTGGGTGACAGGGGGGTGGCATTTGTGCTCTGTGGTGCCTCACTCTCCCCCTCCAGACAGACAAGGACACAAAGCAACGGACCACCAGGAGAAGGACCTGCCCTCCCTGTTTCGGTTTCTGTCCTTCTTTACGGTCGGTTTCAACGTGGTGTTTATCTCGGTCTCAGATTTGTGTGTCAGCTGCTGAGCCTTTTCCCCGGGGGTAGATGCTGTCCAGCTTGGAAGATGAGCTCATTTTGGTGGGGAGTGGGGCAGAGATGGTGTAGGGGGGTGCTTAAGGTGGGGGAGGGGGGCACCAAGGAACTACCTGGGGCTGAAGGGCTGAGGTGTCGTCCACACACCCGCCGTGCAGGATCCTCCACACCGTCAGTCCAGCTGTTTCATACCCCTACTTGGTATTGAAGGTTTACATGCACCCGCACTGGATTGACAAGCAGTTCAAAGTTTCATCCACCAGTTTCGTTTTTTGCAATGACACAACACGTATGTGGGAAGAGAATCTGAAACGCGTCCCGCCGCAAACGGACCCTCTATACAAGAGACCTGAGTTATTTAGTCCGCGCAAGTGGACGGGTGTTCGTCGGGAATTCAGATGACTTCCATCTGGATGGGGACGCACGGATTAGCAGTCCCCGAAGAAGGCAGAAAGTTCATAAGTGTCAGTCAGCGAGGTCTGAAGGCCCGATTTGGGTGCTGCTCGTATGCCGGGTCACACCTCCTCGAGGGCTTTGAGTGAAAAATGTGCTGGAGAGCGATGTGACTTAGAAGAGGTTAATTAATGGAAACCTAGACGGCTTCTTAGGCAGGATCAGACAGCAAAGCAGGAGAACTTCAGACCGTGACTCTTAAATGTCAGAGTTCACCCCTAGTTGCAGTTTATCATGACCTGCTTAACATAATGGATGCTGTTAAATGTGTTGCGAAATCATATGGAGAAATATAAGATGTTCAGGTACTGTGGTTTTGTAAGCAATTTTTGGGGAAAAATGACATTATAATATAATTATACATATTGAAAAATACATTATTTATTGATGCTTTTCATTTAATGTGGTTATATTTAAATATATTGGAAAATATGTGTGTTATCACGTATTATTTTCCTTTCGCATTATTATTTGTGATTGTGTGTTTCATATGGGTAGGAAATAATGTCCGATTTTTTTCAGAATGTATTTAATATATTTTACCAATTTTTCTTATTTTCCAACACTAGCTTTTGCTTTTCAGCACAGTTGTGTTAGTCTTTTGTTTGCCACTCTAGAGTTACCTTTTAGTAATTCAGCCTGTTTTGTTCTGCTGTTCTTCAACGGGCAGCTTCTGAGTCTAATGAACACGAGATGCAAATGAAATGTGTTCCCTCGGCAGGTGGCGGCTCTTGGATGGTGCTTCGGGGAGCAGGCCTACCTGAAGAGCAGCTGGAATGTTCTAGACGGCATGCTGGTGATGATCTCAGTCATTGACATCCTTGTCTACATGATCTCAAATAGCGGCACCAAGATCCTGGGGATGCTGCGTGTCCTGAGACTGCTGAGGACCCTCCGTCCACTCAGGTAAATTCACCTCTGCACCCAGATGGTGCAATGCAGGCATTTTAGGGAAAAAAATTGGACTCAGAAATCTTGAAAAACACTTAACATGATGTCCATGTTTATACCACGGTGCAGTGTGTACAGTACAGCACGTGTCACATGCCAGTCTCACACGGGAGACGAGAGGTTCGCAGCCCCACTTCGGAAGGGTGTTGAATAAAGGGAATGAAGATGTGTGTGAAAGTCACCCACCGTTCACCTGTTTCACACAACAACCGGCATTTGAATAAATAGGTTTATGTTTAAAAAATGAAATCCACAGTAAATGTGGAGATGCAGCACAAACATATCCAGAACACAACAGTTTATAACAATACATGCATTATTATTTTATTACACTACACTGTACCATATTTATTTATAGATTTTTCTTATTCTGTTTTGATTTTTATTTGTGCTTTGGTTTTTCTGTTATAGATAAGCTTTGGATAAAAATTTGTTACAGGCAAAATCTCCATTCGGATACTGATACGTAGATATTAATTTTCGAGAGGTCTCATAGCACAAATTCGGGTGTAGAGTTTGGATACCGAGGGACTGCTGTATTCAAAGACGTTACTACATCCACGAATTGCTCGGCCTTGTACAAACAAAACAGCATCAGCTCGTGCTAAACATGTTTTTTTGCACTTTTGAATGTTTTTTGTCCACTTGATGTTCAGTTGATCCGGTTGCAAGTCAAGTGTGAGATCTGCCCCGTGCCAGCTTTCCTCCCTCAAATGTTGCACTCGTGAAAGCAAACCCTGGAGACTGCACCCTAAAATATTCATCGTACAAGAAGATCAAATATTCATCTTTTCTTGCACAATTTGGTTACAAAGCACTTTAGACATTCAGCTCAAGATCTTCTCCCTTAACGCTCACCTCTGGCCTCTCGACTGGAGGCGTAAAGTATATTACCTGCACAGCTGGTTTTCGAGTTCAGGGTCCTTTCCGATTCAAGCCTTTGGCAAAACTAAGTGCGGCTTCATTGGGCTCAATGCTGTGAAAAATTATTTGCCCCCTTCCTGAAGTCCTCTTCCAGTCAAGCCTGGCTGTGATTGAATAACTAAGGGGAGTCGGTTACTTTTCCACTTTTTTGCCTCAAAAATTGAAGCAATAACTTCAAAAGTGGGTTATGTGGTTCCTCAGGTTCTCTTTGTCAAATATCCCACTACGTGAAGTGTAATTGACCGCAAGAAATTAGGATTTTTGTTCAAACCAAAGTGAAGTTATGGCTGCTGTCATACCCTGTAAAGAGGGTATAATGGTAGCTTATAAGATATAATTTTCTTTTGGGCAGTTAATAGTGGCAGAATTTTCCCAGTTTTGTAAAATCCTGAGTCGAACAGCGCAGTTTTCTACGTCGAGTAGCTTAACCTCCAGGACACAGATTAGTAGCATCATGAACATCCATCTAACAAAATGGCTTCTTCCTACTGGTGGAAGCGCAATACATGGAAACGCTGGACGTGGGACTTACAGCATGTCTGCGGTTTCTACCCTTTTGACGAAGAAAACGGTGAAGAAGTCTGTTTTACCTCTTTTGGCAGCAGACCGTTTACATTACAAAGACGGACTTTGTCAGACGGAGTCCAGGGCGCTAATATTTCGCAAGGTCAGGGAACGTAACAGCGAGTGCGTCGGCACGTCCGCCGCCGAGCGCCTTTTCAAAATTTCATTCCATTTTATTTTCTTTGTCTTCACTCTGCCAGGTTTTATACTGTCACAATAAAGGAAAAGGGTGCAAGCTGAAGTCGGGGGGGAGGAGAAAGTAAGAAGACGGCGCAATAAAAAGACTTCCAACACCCCACCCCTCCTCCTCCTCCTCCTCCTCCTCCTCTCACGTCCCTTGCTTGAGATGCACCCCCCCAAAACTTGAACGCTGCAGGGGGTATTAATTCAGACCACATGTTCAGGTGTGCTGACACTCAAGACGAACTTGCCGCGTGGTGAAGATTAGTGACGGCCCACCCAGCTGTGTCTTTATGTGCGTTTGGAATATTAATGGGGCCGTTAGAACCGACCTGGGGGGGGGGCGACGTGTGCTTTTCACCCCTGACGCAGCGATTTATCCGATTTGTCCAGCACCCCGCCAGCATCCCCATCCTCCGTTCGTCACCACCCCGACCCCACGTCGATCCCCAGCCCCCACCGAACCTGAGTCCACCTGGAGGAAATTCAAATTAGATTGAATTTGTATTTTTTTTTTCCCCTGTCATTCTGGCGTTCTGTCATTTTATTCCCTGTCGACACCCCGACAGCAGGTGTAATCTCTTAAATGTCGAGGAGTCAGAAGCTAAGGGCTCGGATTAAATTTGTCTTTGCCGCGCCTTGCCGCTGCCCTCCTGTTGCCCTCCTCAGCGCAGCGCGCCATTCCTCATTGTGCGCGACAGATGGTGCGTGTTGCCACCAGGCTTCGCCGCCGTGTCCACGCTGACGCCTGGTAATTCACCCGTTAATTACGGCTAAATCGGGAAAGACTTCGCCGTCCGCGATTTGGTTGGATAGCAGAATTAGCTGTAAAAGCCCTGAGGCGGGAGGCCTACGCTGGTAAGTGTGTTACGAGATTGAACATCATCATTAAGGATGGAGACGTGAAGATGGGCTGCTCAGGAGCGCTGAGCTCTTGGTTACTGTCGCCCGGGAGCAGCGGTTAAGCGTGAGGGTGTGTGCGCCGGGGGCGAACGGCGGCGATGGTTTTCCGGACCCCCCGCCTGGAGTGGACCCGCCTCTTAGATTCTGACATCTCGGGATCCGCTCAGTTCCTACCTCCAACCTCGTCTAGACCTGTGAGGGTTTGAACATTGCTGGTCTGTCAAAACAAGAAGCCCTTTTTCGGTGTAAACGGCCAAAATGCAATCCTGCCGTCCGCTTTCATGCGTCGTGTGGTTTCGCGGGACTGAAGTCGGAGCTCATTTGTGGCGTCGTGGCAGCTGGTGGAAAAGACCCACGAAGGGAGGAACGAAGACGCACGTGGGCCCGGATCTGGAGCGTGTTTTGACTGGGTTTGATTGCTCACTTCAATGGGCCACAGGCTTCTTCCTCGGGTCCTTCTGAAGGTGAAGCTGATGAACCTTGAGTGGTTCCTCTCGAATGCTCGACTAAAAAAGCAATTCAATTAGAGCTGCGACAAGGATGTGTCTGTGTGCGCTGGGAACAAGTGGCTTTCATAACACTCTCCTCACCATTTTTACAGGAGACAAAGCTGTAAAAACAGGAACAAACAAGTTTGTCCTGGAAGATGTTCAGTAAATTATTTTATTGTAACCCGGACATCATAGAATGGGGGTCCGCCTATCAACATAGATGCAGCGATTGAAAGCGCTTTATACTCAGGCAGCCGCTCGGATCTCTGATTCTCACGTCACAGTCGAATATTTATAAGCGTCCACTTACGTTCTGGAGACATGCCTGCGCACGCTGAATCAGCAAAACCCGCACAGCGCTGGGCCTGCGTTACAGTGCTGCCTGAAGAACTTCTTGCGCTTTTTTGCTGTGTTCGTTCCGCTTCGGGGAGAGAAGAGCAGCAGTTCAAGGGATCAACGTAAAGATGGAAGGGAATCCCCAGCCTCTCCTTTGTTTAGTAGAAAGTAGAGATGTTGGGGAAGGTCTCGTTCGACTGCTGTCCTTCGCGCTGAACAGCGGGGTAAACGTCCGGAGCCACTGAACACTACTGCCCTCTGTGGGTGACTAAGGTACCAGACCACTTTTATTAAAATCGTCGCCGTCGTTATTTTTAATATTTTCCCGCTAAAACTTAATCGCGCTTTTAATTCTGGCGTCTGTCGCTAAGGCAGTGGTCCCATGTCTCTGTGTGGCTCATTTTTTGGTCTGTGGGGAGCCCTAGATCTCTAGATCTTCTGTCCGTGGGGCTTTCCTGTTGGTAAACATGGCTGACCCTAAAGGGAAGCGAACGAATGCAAGAGAACGTGGGTTGGCAAGGGCATCGCAGTCATTCCCCTCACCTCAGTTCAGCCAGATCGGACCCCACCCAGTGGCAGGGCCTGCTGGGAAAAGGCCAGGCTCAGGAAGGCAGATAAGAATAATCTGATGCCTCTTGTTCTCGCTGTCTGATCACTGCCTTGTCCCCAGAGGGGGGCTGAAGGGATTACCCTGCAGTTTATGTGCTGTTCTGTGGGACTCTCTGCAACCTTCTTGCATTTTTTTTTTTTTTTTTTTTTTTTTTGAGCCAGCCAACTTTTTTCAAGCCCCATGCAAAGGGTTTCTGACNTTTTTTTTT
Organism: Arapaima gigas; assembly: GCA_900497675.1. Lineage (NCBI taxonomy): Eukaryota > Metazoa > Chordata > Actinopteri > Osteoglossiformes > Osteoglossidae > Arapaima > Arapaima gigas. Next base: position 368,045 of record UFQX01000316.1, read on the forward strand.
TTTTTTTTTTTTTTTTTTTTATGAGCCAGCCAACTTTCTTCAAGCCGCATGCAAAGGGTTTCTGACCTCCACCTCTATCGATGGATGATGGTGTTATTATGAGATGCTGGTCAGCTGTGCCACCACCTCCACCTCCCAGACCCGGATACCAGTTTTATTAATGTTGTCTACTGCCTGCGCCGGGCTGCTGAGAGGGGCCTCCTCTGGTTTGTAGGCGAGCAGAGGAAGCGGCAGAAGAAAACAGGCCTTGGAAAATGGGGTCATTGAATATTTTAGAAGTAACTGGTTTGATGCTACCCCCTTGGCAGAAGCGCTTTCTGCAGCCTGTGTTTGCTGAGTGAGGTGGGAGCATCGGTGATGAAAAGGGCAGCAGGTTGACGGATCAGACAGGTTCCTCTCCGCCGAGGAACCAGGGAGCTTTGGCTTCCACCAAACTCTTCACACTGGGGGGGGGGGGGGGGGCCGTCACCATCTGGCCTGTAGTAACACTGCAACTGATCATAAGTCTCTGTCTTTATTTTAAAGCACAATTTCCATCCGTTTTATTTTTTCGCTAATTNGCTGGGGGGGGGGGGGGTGCCGTCACCATCTGGCCTGTAGTAACACTGCAACTGATCATAAGTCTCTGTCTTTATTTTAAAGCACAATTTCCATCCGTTTTATTTTTTCGCTAATTTGCTCTCTTTGTTTTCAATGTGCATGAGCACATATCCCCCCCACCGCTTCGTGGAGTAAACCTTCAGCTTGTGGCCAACGGCGAAGCTTCGCAAGCGCCGCGGATTCCGTGGACGCCACGTTCAGAGTTTTTGAAGCAACTTGTTTTTTTTTTTCTCATTGTCGTCCTTTTTAGGGTCATCAGCAGGGCCCCGGGCCTCAAGTTAGTGGTGGAGACCCTAATGTCCTCTCTGAAACCCATTGGCAACATTGTGGTGATCTGCTGTGCCTTTTTCATCATCTTCGGCATCTTGGGTGTGCAGGTGAGCTGCTCGCCTGCTTACGGCCCCCCGTTCCCCCGGTCGCACCAGAAGTCCATCGGTGTGAGTCAAATTTCCAATTATTTCTTCCAAGGTTAAAGCGAACTTGAAGGGGAGGGGGGGTCAATTACAGCTTGTGTGTACAGACTGTGACCTTGTTAGCTTGGAAATGTCGGTGAGTTTAATTCTTTTGCCAATTCCGAGTCACAGCTCTCGGTCTGCGGTATCGATTTCTAGGAACAAATGGAAGCTGCTGCTGTGCGTCGCACTGTATTCATTACAAATGCATTTAGGTCTGCTGATTTAACCTGTGTAATAATCGCTGTTTTCCTTCATCCGTGGCCTTCGCAGAAGATTCCACAACAAGTCAGCACTTCCGCACATGAAGGCCCAGTAGCATTACTCAACATGTACCTATAATGTCAGCCTAGTGGCCCAGCGCCACATGCATCTACGACATCTTTTATCATCATATCCCAGGGTACCGCATCGCACAAATGTGTACAGGTGAAATCTAAAGCTCTTGGGAAAAGGGTTTGTATTCTTACCGTGCAGATTCTGCTTATCTGTGCAAAACAGAATCTACCCATGAATCACTTTGCACGTCCCCGAGTGTTTGTTAAACCCGTCCCTTATTTAAAGCTCTCCGTGTGAATCCCACTTTGGCGCCTCGCCGCACGTCCACGGGACAAAGGGCACGTTTAACGTTTCTCGCCATCTCTGCTTCTCAGTTTCTCTGGACGGATCGAGAGGGACTCGACGGGGTCCTGTTTGTCTTCATCGAGCTTCCAGTTCGCAGAACTGGGAGCTTTAGGAACTGAACTGTGTTTTGCTCTAAAGCAACCATCAAAGTTTAACTCTATAGTTCTGGGCCTGGTGGAAGATTCCGTATCCTGTACCAGGTGTTGGGGTCAAATATGACCTGGTATGAAGTTCACGTTGGTGAGAACACCCTAAAATGCCGTATTTTCACGTAACTTTTTCTAAAGTCACCCAGTGTTGTCAAAAACGCGAAAGTGTCCAAATTTCACATTCTGATACAGGTGCTACACGCGTTTTGTACATCATTTCTGACCCAGACTGAATTGCCCTGCCTGGGTGGAGGGGATAAATCAGGAAAAATGTCAAGTCATGGGATGTGAAAGAGTCAGTGGGGGACATTGACACCATCACAAGAACTCACTAGGTGGACTTAGCGGTAGGAGAGGTGGACAGTGTTGACAAAGGAAGACTGTTTGCTGACCCTTCACCGTATTTTAAACCATAATTGATGTTTCCGCCTACAACCCTTTGTGATCTGGACTGAGCCAATGCCCACCTGGAGAGCCAGCAAGGGGAACTGGAGGGGGCCATTTTTGCCAGCTTGATAGCGTACTAGTGTTGTTGACATGTTTCCCTGACGACAGCGACGACATCCCCTGACACCCCGTCCCAAACACCGAATCCAGTTGCCATGACACCTGCATATAAACCCCCGTCTCTCTCTCTCTCTCTCTCTCTCTCTCTCTCTATGACCGAAATGTGAGAAACTATTTCTCCTGTAAATAAGACCCTTGTTTTCATTTGTACGGTTTTATGGTTTTCACGGTGACATATTCTCTCCTCAGATGTTTTCCTGGTAATTTCCTGAAACACTTTTTCTTACAGGAATGGAAGCAAAATCAATACTTTCTGTAATCTTATGTAACATCTTAGGCTAAGATAATAGTACAATTTCAAGAAGAAACTAGACTTAATCTCCTCCGCTAATAGTCGGGGTAAAAAAAGCAAAAAATAGGCGAGGGGTGTAAAAGCTAAAAGAGATACGCATCCTGACCTCCAACACACCGATGCAAGGTTATCTACCCATTTGCTGATGAGTGAAAGACAGTTTTTGGACGCAAAACAGACACGGAGTTATAAATATGATGCAGAGACTACTCATAAATGGGTAGGTAGGAGGCAGTCAAAAGACACCCTGAGCTTACTGGCGGGGTTCGAAAAATGATCCGAGTTCTAGCCGAGACGACACTGCTCCGATAAACAATTAGTCGAATTTTCATATTTCTTTTTTATGCCATTACGCCACTTGTACATCAAAGACCCTTGATGAATAGTTTTAATCTTTTTCACCCTCTTTCAACATTTGGTTAATGCGAATGCGTAACAAACGTGCTGATTTATGAGAGCAAAGTGGCTTCCCATCACCTTACAGCTCCCGGCGTCGCCTTCCCTGCGGCTGCTTTCCTGATATATTTGTGCCGAATAGATATCGGTGCCTCTGTAAGCCCGTTGCAGCACTGAGTCGGCTCATCGTCGGCTCCTTCGGAAATGCGAGGTGGCAGGAATGGTGGCACTGCGCTGCACTGAGCGGCTGCGCTTCGAGATCCGTATCCGATGGTTGTTTGCTCTGAGTTGTACGTCAGTTTAGATAAAAATGTCTGCTGAATGAATAACTGCAATGAAAATGTCAGATGGTTGGACAGCTCTGCGGGGAGATAACCGCTGGGCTTTTGAGATGGGAACAGAGGGTCACTGTGGGCTACCTCTATCTCTCAGTCCCGGTGAGCCGGGATGCCTCGTGCACACTGGGCAGTTTGAGTCCCCTCGCAGGGGTATTTATTATACGTTTTAAAAGAGGAAGTGCAACAGCTGGTAGACCAAGCTGTTGACGCTCAGGTGCAGCTGAGTTTACCCACCACGTCGCAGGGTGATAATAAGAAGTGATTGTAAGTTTTTTTATTATGTAAGTTCTTTATTATTTACCTCGAAGCACAGATAACAACTGCATGTCATCTCAGAGCCGGAGTGGAGGATGACGGAGAGGCAGCAATTCCCAGGTTCAGAATTGGTAGATGTAGAACCCAGAGGATCACCTTCAGCTTGTTCTCGTTCCATTTGTTTCATTTACACCTTCCACAGCCGTTTGAAAAGCACGAGGTTTACGGCTTGTGACCGCTATCCATCGACGCATCGGGCAAGACGCTCGCGTGCGATTCAGATTGGAATGCAGGCCTCCTTCTTGTGGAAGAATAAATGCGAATTACTTCTCAAAAGAACTTAGTATCAGAGGAGAAGTTTGCCACTCCAAATTTTTTACATTAGGGCCCCACGGTGCTGTGTTACGTGAAGGTGTGGTTGCTCATTAAATGAGTCCTTCTTTTTCAGCTCTTCAAAGGCAAGTTCTTTGTGTGCCAAGGAGAAGACACCAGGAATATCACCAACAAATCCGACTGCCTGCAGGCCAACTACAAGTGGGTCAGGCATAAGTACAACTTCGACAACCTTGGCCAGGTGTGTCACAGAATTGGTCATACCGCCACCATGGGGAATATGACCCTTGGATAAAGCAGAACGTTAGAAATTTAATGCACGTTAGCGCAGTGACAACCACACTGGGTCCGGCGTATAGGCACAATAATTGGGACTTCAAGTCACAGGTTCAGATGCCAGCAGGGACTCTGCCAGATATTTAACAAGAATTAAATGGAATATGCCGCTGTGCACCTGAGTAACGATAAAAACGTCCAGGGAATAATACAGTGTTATTGTAATGAAAAAGACAGGTAACATAAATAGAATCAAAGTATGGGCTGAAATCCTCCTACCTTGCTGACCTGAGACGTCACCTCCTCACCTCCTCACCTCCAGCCCTCCTCTTTTGCCAGGCCTTGATGTCACTCTTTGTCCTGGCCTCCAAGGACGGCTGGGTGGACATTATGTATGATGGCCTTGATGCAGTAGGGGTGGACCAGCAGGTATTGGCAGGGCATTTGCTCTTCCTTGTAATCCTGTGTGGTTTTGTGTTTTTGTGCGTGTGTGTGTGTGTGTGTGTGCGTGTGCGTGTGCATGTTGCACTCGCTTGTAATACGTATGTCTCAGAGACTGTATCTTTTTGTCTTTTTGCCCCCCCCCCCCCCAACAACGTCTTTATTAATCTTAACTTTATTAATCCTTTTCCACTTTTAAGTAGTATAAGGAATCAGCAGGGATCCAGTCTAGAAACAAAGTGAATCTACATTTCGGACGTGTTTGGTAGAGATGACTTTAAACAAAAGTTGTTCAAGCCATGGGAACAAAATTAAAGTTGTAAAATGGCTGGTCAACATTTCCGTCTGTGTTCAAATGGCTACTTATTTATATCCACTTACTTAAGCTCCTTACTAACCCTTCCAACATTTTTTCTATGTCTCCACTCGTCCTTTGATGTAGCTGTGAATATTATTCTCCTCTCCAAAGACATCTATTTTCCCTTTTTTTTAATCTCAGAAGCTGTCGGAAATTTGAATGAACCTGCCTCTCGTGTTAGAGTGGAAGTCTCTGGTTCTGTTCTGCTCTGTTTTGAACACTAATGCATGGGGTCCCGCAGCCCACACTAAACCCAGGCCAGGTCCTTCACTGGCTGGGACGGGATCTAAACTCAGAGCTTTGTGTGCGATATTTGCCGCGCTGCCTTTGTAACAAAGGATGTATTTTTGTACGTCGCGGCCAAAATAAGTTCTGTTCTCCTGTCGCCAACCTCTCCGTAGCCCGTGATGAACCACAACCCCTGGATGCTGCTGTACTTCATCTCCTTCCTGCTGATTGTGGCTTTCTTCGTACTCAACATGTTTGTGGGTGTGGTGGTGGAGAACTTCCACAAGTGCCGGCGGCACCAGGAGGCCGAAGAGGCCAAGCGGCGCGAGGAAAAGCGGCTGAAGCGAATGGAGAAAAAGAGACGGAGTAAGGAGAAGCAGCTGGCTGGTCGGTAGTCTTTCCACCTCTTTCTGAGTCCTGCTTGACCTATGATTTGATGGAAAGCAAAGCAATGCTACTGGAAATGAGTTCCCCCTCCAAAAAAACCCTTGCCCGGCTCCTTCTCTGCGCACTGGAGAATGTCCCTATTTTGCCCCTTTTGCTTTGCCCGTGACTTTTGTGCCTGGTTTATTTTCCAGAGCATGTCCCCTCCGCCTAAGCCGAAACCTGCATGATAGAAGGCGTATAGATAGGTGGGGGTGGGGGGGTGATGTTCCCCACCTCTTTTGCGCACAGGGCAGTGTGGCCAGAGAGGCTGCCCTGCTGGCACCTGTGCAGATGTGCGCTCCACTGGGGGTGCCTGCCACTTCACTGTTTTCTTTACTGCAATCTGTCTCCATTGGGACAGACAACTGGACCCTGTCCCTTTGCATTGTCACTTCACAGACCCCAGCAGCCACCAAGCAGGGTCCCCCTAAATCACTGCATTGACAGAAGTGACAGTACAACCCCAGTGCTGACTGCCAGCAAGCCGTTGATGTCATAACTGGGGACATTGGTTCTGCAGGCACTTGGGTTAGACCAACTTTGAGAAATACAGATAGAAACGATTGTTTCCTTGTTAGGCTCAGAGAGGACGACTCTGTCGCTGGAACTCGGGTTGACGATAAATCCGTTGTCCAAAGTCAAACACTCGTTTTCAGGGCTACATTCGGGCGCACAATTCACAGCCGTGCAGGGATTCCCCCTTCAGAAGAGTGCAGTTTTTTGAACCCCTGCTGTCTGAGATCCTCTTCCACGTTTCCAAGCTCACTAAGGGCCGCCAAAAATCGCAATTTACATGACGATTTGTTCCTCTCCTCAGTAGACGCGCGCTTCGTCTAGGTAGCCGAGGTCTCGTTGTCTCCAGGAAAGTCTTCACCCCCATCTCTCCCCTCGCTCGATCACCGGCTTGTGCTTTTTCAGTTGCTGGGAATCAATTCACCCACCCGGTGTGGACGACTGACGTTGCAGAGGAGCACGTCGGCTTACAGATCACACCAGTTTTCGAGTGATGGAAAAGCTTGCAGGAAAAACAGTCTGAATGGGGATTTTCTGGATCCCTTTGGGTGTGAAGACTGGGAGGAACAGAGGAAACCTCTGTTTGGTTGATGTGGAAAACGGTCGGTTTTATAGATTCGCTTTAAAAGTTGGCGGGGGGGGGGGGTGGTGAGGAAGTGGACGGAATCTGAACATCAGTCACGTTTTTTACAGGCTTGCTCTGTTGGGATTCCGCTTTCCGCTGAAATGCGGAGCTTCCGAAGCGGAAGGTCGCTTTAAGTGCGTTAAACCTTGTTCAGAATCGTCATGCGTACGTTGCGCAACGCAGCCAGCATTATTTCCACCAGGCACGGACGCAGCAAAGCAACATACCATGCTAGAACCATCGAGCGTTGTGGCGAGCGGTCGACAAAGGATACCAAATTTGAATGAGATATCAGAAACTTTCGCCACCACGCTCCACGAGCTCGCGACCCAGACGAAAATAAAATTCTTGGTTGCTTGGCAACACTGTGGACCGCCCACTGCCTTTCACATCTTCCTCTCATTTGCTCCGGTATGCCACTCCGTGAACTGTGCTCTTGTTAGCGCTGAGTCAAGTGGTCTTTGGTTTTTTCTTTCCTGTCAGCAGTATAGGTCCCCATACCACAGTGTGTAACGGAGCAGTGACAAGCTGTAGGGGGCCCGGTAAAACCCTTGAAAGGCAAAAGCCTTTGTTTGTTGTGAAAACAAGGTAAGGTCGCGTGAAAAAGCAGCCAAAGGCAAAACTTGCACAGACTACAGTCCCAGCCGAGATTTTGCGGCATCTTATTTGATCATCTTCTATCTCCTCTATCTTCTGTCCTTAATAATCCATATGCTGTACATGAGCAACAGACCCACTTCAGTGCAGAAATACAGTTTTTGCTCGCTGGGACTAAACTGATACTGTGTTTTTATGCTCCCATTGACCTTCGAAATAAAACGGTGACTCGACAGCCAAAGAGGTTAGCCGACATGACCAAATTGCGGTCAGAAATACTGCATTTTGCACAAATGTGGAAACAGCATGTAGTGCAACGCTCCCTCAGAAGTGTCATAACGTTATGTCATCCTCGTAACACGTAAGTCAAGCAGAACGAAGTTCGACAGCTTCAGCTGACAGGTTGACTCCGCCTTGCTGCAGAGACCTGCACTTAATTCCTCTAAATCACTAGGATGTCTGAGAAGGAAGGCGCACAAGCACAGGAGCACAGGACTCCGAATCGCTGGAAGCACTGCAGTCCGGGACCTTGTCCAGCATCCAGTCGCTCTCTCCTGTCTGCTTTCTGCTTTCCCTCCATTCCTGCTTCACTCAGCCTGATTAACATGGTCTCGTTCTTCTAGATGTAATGCTGACGGGTGTCGGTTGGGCCGGCCCGGGAGGCGCCGCGACAGGTACTGAGTCCCAGCATGCTTGTGTGTGTATACTGTGGTTCTGAGGCCGCTGCCCTGTAAGAGCGGCCCGTGTGGCTGGGGAGGGGTTGGTGGGGTCAAAGGTGTGGGAAGGCGGGCGAGGCGCTGTTCCACACTCTTGCCCCATTCCCCTCGGACCGGTGGGCCGTCACGGATGGACACCCCCAGGGCCTGAAAGTCCTCCACTCATGCAGCACACCGGCTTCATGTCCCGCCAAGGCTGACCAGGTAGCCTCACACTCACGTCAGGGGAAAAGGAGGGTCAGCGTTAGGTCTTTAGCCAGAGGAAACCCCAAGTTGTCGACCAGTTCTCTAGACGACGCCTGAAAGTTTGATCACACTGGAACATAGTTGACGTTTTTTTTTTCTGCCTGGCCGATAGTTTTAGCTGGCTGTGAATTTTGGATACGCTGTGCTTGAGTTCCCCCTACAGAGCTATCAGGTGTCTGCAGGTTGCTAGTTGCCTACAGTGAGAGATAGTCGGTCCCGCTAGTCCATTTTAGCACTTCAGCACGACGTTGTGTGAACTTTGTGGGGAAAAGGAATCCATCGGCTTGATAGGAAGTGCATCGGAGGACAGAACACCGTACCTCTGAGGTGTCAAAGCAACCCTGTGGCGCTGCAGAGAGCTCAGTCCGATTACATAACTGGATGCGACGAGAGTGAAAACTGGGTTAGCTAGTTACTGATCTGGCCCTTCTGTCAAATCTACAACTCGTGGCTCTCCTCGTGCTCTGCTTCTGCTGATCCTTACACGGTATCTTCCCATGTTTTCCATAGACAGCAGCATTGGCAGTGTGTTGGCTGTCGGTGTGGAAATAAGCACCGTCACAGCCTTTTGTGTCCCATTTCTCCTTACTGTCCCTCACACCCCCCCCCAGCGTGATGCTTCTTGGCAGCTGTGCTTGGGGGCGGGACCTCATACACTTCTCCGGTTTCTGTGCTTCTCGTTCCATTGGTGGTTCCTTGTTGCTGGTGCTGTGATCGTGAGTGTGACACTGTGTCCACAGCAACCGTGTTCAGGGTGTTCGTCACTACATGGTATTTTGCTCACTCATGGCTGCTCACAGGTGCATGACTGTAACTCATTTGTACATTTCGTATCGAAGACACACGGCCTTCGGACTCCTGCTACACAGGAGACTTCAGACATGCAAAGCTTTGAATGCGTATTGCGGAGGTGGAAGTAGGGTTACTTCTGTGGATGCAAATCTGTGAAAATTGAGGGATCAGCAACAACAAAGTGTTTTTGCTTCATTGGCTCTTCCTGGACCCTGGAGAAGCGTCAACCCACAGTGACATGTACTGATGTGAAAATTGGTATTGGAAGCGCAATCTCTGCATCACACAAGTTGTGAAACATCTTATTCTGATCTGGCTGCAATTCTTGCACAATTCTGTAAACCTTCAGTAGGAAGCCTTGTCCCTCCTCATGCTCTTCTGATCTGTTGAGCATCACTCTTCAGTTTTTTTTTTTTAATTATGTTGCTTCTAGTGGTATAGCATAGTCTATGAGCTTTTAGTGGTACAGCAAGGCCATTAGACCCTCACCCCTTTGTTATGATTGATAGAAATATGTACTGTCGCGTATGGCATGGTAGACATAAGTAAGCCTTAGGGGCCTCTCTTCTCACGGAGAACATGCAAGCAGCTTAGAAGCCCATTAGGTGCACAGTCACCTTCCCGTCCATTGATCCATTATGCCTCCTTGCAGGACAACCCCGGTAGATCAACACCAGCATTGTGGCTGGCGGTTATTTTTGCCCGAGGTTTTAGTCGTTCTTCGTGACGGATGTACCGCGCACCTTCCGTCTGCAAGTTCTCTGACGTCAGACACAGAGAGGCTCTCAATGAACATTTGCTCAGCCTACGAAGGGATGGATTCTCATGTTCACGATGCTTTGTCTGCTTAGCAAGCGCAGCTGGGGTCCACCGATTCGATTCAGACCAAGTACCGGTCTCCCACGTGATGTCCACCTTGCTTCCACGGAACAATGCTTTCTGCCATTCTTCAACATAAGCCTTCAAGCTTTTACAGATTCTGAAGACAGAAAGTACAGTGGCACCTGGAGTGCTGTTTATGTCCTCCTGGAAGCCAGGGGGGTCCGTCTCTTTTTCCTTCTACTAATTAGTAGGCAATGTGTTAATTCGCCTGTCCTCTGGTGTGATCCTGCACATTTTTGGGTTTGAGCTGCGATAGGGAGGCCGCCCACTCATCTGTCTCTCTCGGTTATCTTCTGTTCCACTCCTGTTGTCCTGCCCACATTGGCGGAGGATCTAGCACACTGGCAGGCCAGATCAGAGGTGACGGCTAATAATCGCACTCAACCGCGGAGCCAGAGCCATCTGCCTCTCCATACCTGCGTCCTGCTGAAACCTGATATTGAGTTATAACTTATTCATCCAGCTCTGGCTTTTCATCTGAGGGAGTTTGTTTTTGCATGGAGCCGGGCAATCTGTTTGGGATGTTAAAAGAACCCGGGGGTAGTCGGATACCGATGCCAATGATGATTTGTATGTTTTGTGTGAAAAGCAGCGTTGTGGCTGTAAGTGGAAGAGCGTGCTTTAAACATTTCGCTCAGTCGCATAGCTTTTCGGGGCACGACGTGCAAACAATGGGTCGCTGTTTTGCGTTGCAGATAAGAACCTGTCCTAGCAGCTTTCCGTCAGATGCATTACCGAGATCTTGGCGGTACATTTAAAAGTATGGAGCAGCCTCAAGGGATGTGGGTGGAGCTCGGTGGCCAACTTCTTAGAGTTTCAGTTCAGACGTCTCCAAGCGGAGCCAGGCATCCCTCGTCTTACGGTTTCCAGGAGAAATTACTCTGCGGTTCCCTCTATGGGTATTCTTGAGCCTCACCCCCCCAACCCATCATTTAGTAATAATTTATCCAGAATCTTTGAGAAACACTCTCTATCACCCTGAAATTGCTTACCTCCCTCTTGAAGAAACTTGGTTTCCGTGAGAGCTGTTGAAGTCTGGCTGAACTGGAGTCCACATCAGAATGCTAACAGATGCTAACCCTGCCGCACAAGGTCCTAAAGGATAGTGACACAAGTTAACATGCATTGCAATGACAAAAACAGGACTGTGGCTTCAGGAGGAGAGGTTTATTCCGGTCCTTTATTCCAATATTCTTCTTTTAACTAGACAGTGCAGAGATGCGAGGCAGACTGACAAAGGGAGAAATCCAAACGATTTTTTGTGACCTCTTTTTTGGCAGCTAAAGGCAGAGCGGTTGCTTATGTAATCTGGCGGTGCGAAACACGGCTCCTTTTCGTCACCCTGCAAGTGAGAGCGACGGCACACTGTTCCTCATGCAACTCCAGGAAACGGCAGCTCCACAGAAGGAACAGATGGCTTGAACTTTTCAGCAGAGAGAAAAGGTGTTGCTCAGATATGTCGGATGGCGTTGGAGAGTCCAGTATGTGTCCAAAGTCTGATTCCCTTTAGATGTCTCTTTTTAGTAATAATAAGGCGCTTGGTAAGATGTTACTTTTTCGCTTGAGCAATGAGTCATCTGAAGGAAGGTATAACACAAAGACTTGTGACAGAAAAGTTTTGCAGAGCTCGTGGTTGTTGCCGCATATGACAGAGCGCTGAGTAGAAGAATATGAGCGTAATAATCGCAGGCGTAGACACGCGACGAAAAGGTTGAGGCGAATTAAGCCTGTGAGGAATGGATTCGCTCTCAGCTAAGTGCTAAAGGAGCCACCGCACAAGTTACGCTCCATAAGACCTCTAAGCCGAGGAGGTAAAAGCAGGAGTGCGGTAAACAAACGTGGACATTTCAATGTGCCCAGTGTTTAATTGTTAGGATCAGTGCCTTGACAAATATCCCAGGGTATCCCTATCTATCCTATGTTTTCTAGGCTGCTATTTGGTGGGCCGGGTTTAATGATGGTTATTTTTTCTGTACCTTTCCTCTTTTTTTTAAATCTTGGCTTCGGAGGAGGTGATTAATAACGGCAGCCCATTAAGCCAACGGCTTTGTGTCCATATTGAAGTTGAGGAAAGGAGGTCTATTAAGACACGAGCACGGAATGCAAGGAACTAGACCATCGTCTTTCTCTCTCTTTTTCTAGGCAGGGGGCCTCCGACGCGTCGGTAGCTCGAATGTTTCATGACTTAGGCATGTGGAAGTGTAGCAACAATGAAGGTGCTCTCACGTGGCCCTTCGCCTGGGGTGACACCAGGTCGCACAGGAAAGCAAGCAGAGCGTCGAAAGATGCAGAGATGTTCAGGTCATGCATGTGACGGTTGCAAATTTGGATCCTCGAAGCGTGAAAGTGCTGGATGCACTATGTATTTTGGCACAGTATGCTCTGTTGCTGCTTGTTTTTCATGCAAAAACTGTGATCATCACGTGGGAAGGACTCATACGTTTGAAATGAGATGGTCTAGCAGTGACTCAAAGTAATCCTGTTTATCGGTACGATCTGATCCCCCCCGACACACCTCCCCAGAACTGTCCTCCACTCACAGCTACATAATCGCCCACCTTTGCCATTCAGTCTCCATTCCAGACAGTCCATCTCTCTCAAGTCAGACTCAGAAAGAAGTGTGTGCTTTGTTCTTCATGTTAACTGGCTGCATGATCAGTGTTTTTCCCTGCCTGTCTGTCCATGTTCGTGTGTGTGTGTGTGTGTGTGTGTGTGTGTGTGTGTGTGTGTGTGTGTGTGTGTGTGGGCACGTGTGTGTACGTGTTTGACTGCGCGTGCTGGTACATGCAGAGGTGCGAAGTTCCATGCTTTGTCATTTCGGATGAGTTCATGCTTTTTCGTTCTTTGCCTCCATTTTCTGGACTCCTCAAATAGCTCCGCTGCTCCTTCTCTCTGTCTTCTGTGTTTCTCCCTTTTCAATTTGTAATATCGATGTCGAACAGGGCAGAGCATTTGGGAAATCCAACAGAACCCTTATAATCGTGTTTGAGTTTCACTTGGTTTCCTCGATTAGCCTTTGACTCAATGTATGCTGGTTAAGGAAACATAATGATAAAGAAGCACGACGATTGATAGCTTAAACACAGCTGAAGGAGCGCGGCGGGAAGCCCTGACGTCTCCGTCCAGCACACATTGACTCTAATGTGAATATGACATTGACTGGCGAGGTCAGGCGTGTGGAACCAGCTGTACTTAAAGAGACAAATAAACCACCAGAAAAGGATTCCTGAGAGAAAAGCAGTCCTCTGATCCATGACAAAAAGGTAAACAATCTCGACAACGATGACCTTTGTACGGCTGGTTTTACCACCCCGGTCCTTCTCTTCCTTTCACAGACATTGTTATTGTTCCATCCAGGTCCCCCGCACCTTTCTGCTGTCCTCTCTGATGTTTCTGTCCAGCCGTGGTCTCAGTCACCATACTCATACCATACGCCTGGTCAGGGTGGTTTGCTCCACCTAACTAGCTAAACCGCTGGTGGCAGTCAGTGCAGACAAGCATAGGGTTGCATACGGGTTAACTTTAGTAAGTACTGGTACCCCTTAGAGGAAAACCTCACTGGGTTAACCTCAGGTGAAGTTGAGCCCTCTCTAATGATAATACTGTAATAGGACTCCTCACTTGTACTGTAGATGAGCAGAACACAGCTGTCTGATATGTTGGGCCAAATACCTCTAATAAAGGCATCAGGTAGTGACCACATCACTTGTTCAGATGATAGGTCCTTAACAAGTAAGCACGTAGAGCAGACATCACATCGATCATAAATGTTGATGGAACATTTCGATATTTTGCAACCGTTTCCTGTTATCACTGTCTGTGATGTTATGCGTAGTTACACAACGATGGGTCACACCATGTCTGTATTTCCCAAGTGACTACACGCCTGAGGTATGGCTTCATAATATGCATCCTCTCTGCTAACAGGTCCCCCCCCCCTTGCCCTCCATAATGACCCTCAGTTTATCTCCAGTACATCCATAATAGGGGCCTTGGACCTCCAGCTCATGCGTCTAGGGAGAAGTTTCATTCTCAGTTACAAGTGTCCCAAAGGAATGCTTGGGGTTACCAAGCAACCATGCGGGATGTAAGCTCCTTCGCAAGAAACAAATTGAGCTATTGTGCTGTCAAACAGGCGAGGTGGTGAGGTCTGTGGCCCCTGGGAGGGATGTGAGGCAGGCAGGGGGGGTAGGGCAAAGCGATCGGACTCTCGGCCCGCCTGAGCGCAGGGCGAGACTTCCGGATCTTGCCTCTTCTGCGGGGCAGGGGAGGGTGCATGACGGCCGGCATGAAGGTGGGACAAGTGGGATGGGGAGCCAAGCCGGAGGGATTACGACTGACATTTTTACACCTGCAGAGTACTGCACCGGCCCACCCGCCACTGAGTGGGGAAATAAGCTTGCTGGGAACATCTGAGCACATCCCTAACGGTCAGTTTTGGAGGACGGTTGGTGGACGCTATGCTCCCACTCTCCCAGCAGCGATGCCAGCTACTTTACCGTAACATTATTAGCGCCTAAAATGTCCTCCAGCTGAACCTCCAGTATGTCCAACAGCAGGTCAGAACTCAGCTGTGTCACTCGGACATTCTGAGAAGGGCAGCGCGGTGGCCCAGGTTCTCAATTCGCACGGTGAAATTGGGTTCACGGTGTCTTAGACTAGCAGCCTTTCTCTCACAACAGAGGTCTCCAAAAAAAGTCTCTGGAACCCAAGGGAAAGTAGCCCCCCGGTGCAGTACTGTCAGGGCATAATCTCTGTCATCTTTAAGTCGTTTCTCCTCCTCCTCTGTGGGCAGTTTCCTCGACCGAGTTCCACCGCACCGATGAAATACTATTACAATAAAATGCGGTGCCGCTGAAAGCTTTAAGTAACCCGAGTCATTTTAATTTAAACACTTTTAATTTAAATGCCACCCCGTTTCCAGGGAAGCTCATATTTATGTGTAATTGACGTCTCACTCAAAAAGCAATTTCTGGAGCTTACGGTTTCCTTCATGGGCCGGGTGGAGAGAAGAGGAGAACGGCCGAGACGGAGCCGAGGAGTGCGGGGTGATGCTGAAGGACCGAGGGTGCAGAAGTTCTCCTGGGAGCTGTTTCTTCCTCCTACACAGGTGGCCAAGGTACACATATAGAGGGAGGGCAGGATTTTTGTTCAGCTCAGATAGTTAGTCTGGTCTTTGGCCACTGCGTTGCCTGCATGTTGCGGCTGTGCTGCCTAAATATTATGGCTGGGACGTTCCTTTAGCAGTTGGCTATTCTGACAAGATCTGACAAACTGTCTTACCATCGGCGCACGTGACACGGCGCGTCTTACCCCACAGCAGCTCGGAGGCGCCGCGTCGAATAGCCGTGCGTGAATCTTTTTATAGCGTCAACATTCGTAAGTTGTTTTCCGCTAATTTATAGTCGACGTTTTTTTTTTCCAGAATCCAATACACGACATCGACCATTTGGAAAAAAATAAGCAAATGAAATAAAAATTTTAAATATGTAAAATAAATTAAAATTATACAGAAAACCCGGCAGGTCCACCTTTTTATTTGACACCGCAACCAGCATTTAAATATGTAGGTTTATTTTTTAAAAACGCAGTAAACGCGGTGACGCAGTTCAAAGGTGTATTTTTACAGATTTTTTTTTATTTTGATTCTTGCATTTTGACTTTTTTATTATGTATAAACTTGTTCAACTTGTTGACTTGTACAAAAAAATTTGTAAAGATTCTACTCGGACGCCGATATAGACGTACTGATTTTCAAGAACAGTTACAGAGAAAATTCGGATACAGTGAGTTCGGATACCGAGGGATTCCTGTATGGTATATGAAACAAAATGCTGTCGTCATCTACAGTCCAGTGATTTTTATAGGGCACCATCTGGCTACGTATAAAAATTTACTGCGAATAAATGGACATACCCAGAGGTCACAGTCTCAGGCTGTTCCTCTCGCTCAAAGTTGGTCAGTGTATTTACCCACCGGGGCCAGCGGATGGTCCGATGGCAGGGACCAGTTTAAGCAAAAGTGTTCTTAAGTGATAGAGGGATCGCCACAAAATGAACTGAGATGAAAACTGATGCTCCTGCCAGGGTCGAGCCCTAACTTAAGCCAAACACAGCTGCCCTTTTCAGGTCGGCGTGGAACGAGCGGCTTCTGGAGTAAAATTTTGCCGTGGCTTCAAAAGTTGTCAAAGTCTGGAAGCCGTGGCGTTTTTATCAATCGGTCAGTTATTTGCAACATAGGGAGCTGTGTAACGCAGAGTCAGCTGAATTAAAGAACGTACACAACGTGTTTCCTATTAGGCTGCACCGAAGCCACACGTCTCCAAGAATCCCTCGAAAAATCAACCGCGTGACCGGTCCGGCGGGCGTTCCATCTCAGGACCCGAGGTTGTACATAACTGTGGTCCGTGAAGTCGTTGCAGGTTCGAGGTACGGATTTCCACATTCACACACGTGTAGACGTGTACGTCACCTGTACACACTGCACACGTAGACCGGTGCGACAGATTTTACATTTTACAGCTTTTGTTTGTACGACCCAGGCTTCTCCGTAGTGACGCCCACCTGGGAGCGAACACACGCAGCCGTCCACTAGACCACCGGCGCCTTCTCTGACCGGCTCCGAGTTTCAGCCCTTGTACTCAGTACACACACTTTCCCAACTGACCACTTTTGCAATATGCATACCTGGGTCAGACATCTCAAAGCGACCCACTTCAAAAGGAGCATCACTAGAGAACGTCTGTTTCTGCCCTCTTGTGTCTACTTGTCCGTATCCTGTGGCAAATTCAGTTCCCATCTCAGTCACACATGCACACAAATATCGATTATAAGTCCTGTACAGTTTTTGTCAGAGATTTTGTCAGAAGTGCACGTGGGTTACCTTTCCAAACTCACCAGCAGTCCTCACACAGCCTCTGTCTGCTGCTCAGGGGTTGATGGGAGGCCATGAGCAGAACTTGGCAGTGCCTTGGCCTCTCTGCCCCCCCCCCCCTACTTTGGGTCCTAGAATCACACATCTGCTCCTCTGCCTCCTCAGCATCACCCCCAGGCTTCAGGTTCTGAGACGAACAAAAGGAGTAAACATGACCCAGGGCTAACCTGTCCTCGCGGAACTGCTGTTTGTCCTCTTTTGGTGTTGTACCACTCCACACTTCCCAAGATGCCTGTGGTAGAAAAAGTGCTGTTTTTCCCCTTCCTTTTTCATCACACACAAGTTAACACATCTTCCTCTCTTTGGGATTTCCTCAAGAAAGAAATGAAAGAGGTCAGGCCAGCAGAACATGTCTTGGGTGGCAGACAGTCTCGACAGTCTCACTCATCCCAGAGCTTCTGTTTCTTGGGGACAGAAGTGATTGTCTTGATCTTAATGTTCGGTTCCAAAGGACCTCTGTCCAAATTGCATTAAGCGGGAAACAGACCCTTTTACTACACATCTTTGCTTGCGAACAGCAGTGAAAGGATAAGTTGGGGGGTGTAGGTGGGCCAGACCTTTTTTACTTTTTTTCATTGCTGATTTTCCTCCCTCCAGAGAAGATGATGTGCATTTGCGTTTTTGCCTTTGCTTCTCTTTCTCTGTGGTTCTCTGTGCTTCTCTCTTGGTCCTGTGCTCTGAGAGCGGGCAACATCGAACAAGTTCCCCCGCACTAGAGAGCCCTGGTCTCACCCTGTCACTCCCACCCCTCCTCCCCCCCCTCCATCTCAATTCCCCCACTGCAGAGGCGCAATGTAAGCCCTACTATTCCGACTACTCGCCGACCCGCCTGCTCATCCACAAGATGTGCACAAGTCACTACCTGGACCTCTTCATCACCGTGGTTATCGGCCTCAACGTCATCACCATGGCAATGGAGCACTACCAGCAGCCAAAGGTAGAGGGCAGGCACCTCCTTTCCCTCCCTTCTTAGGAGAAACCCTGAAGCTGAGATTTTGGTCTGTACCCTGGTGGCAACTGACATATCTGGGTACACGTGCATGTAGACACACACACATTTCCCCCATCATGTAAGTTACCATGACTGTTCTGTGGTGCCTCTGGTTAATAGTTTTCCACAATTACATGTGTAAATCACACGTGATTTCAAGGTGCAGAAAGAAGGCAAACAAACAAATGAGCCATGGGATGGGGCAGGACTCAATGGCTTGGCAGTAAGTCCATTCGAGTGGAGCTTTAAGTCCATTTATTGCACACGGTGGAAGACTGGCGTTGTGGATTTCCCTCAATCCAAGACAACTTTACCGTTTCTTAAGACCTCGGGGTTCAAGTTTTGGAAAGGAAAGATCACAGAGAGAAGAATAGAGGGCAACAAACACTGAGAGAGGGAAGGAAGACATGACCATCTCCGCGTCTGCAGTTAGAAGCGTCGGTACTAAAGCTAAGCCCTCCGGATATGCAGATTGGCAGCTTTTAAATTGCTCTTATTAGCAGTCATTTTGAGCTCAGTGACAAGTGACTGAACAAGGGTCTCAGCTGCCAGAAAACTCCACCACTTGAGCAGTGGATGTGGCGCACTGCGGTGGGACTATTCACCCCGCAGTCCTGGAGGACCACATTGAGGAGTTTCTTCTACGTTACTACGAGATCAGAAACGAGGCAACTGCACACGTTCGCAGTCGGGATGGGAAGGTTAGTGGGGTTAATCTCCACCCAGATAGGAAAGATCTCGGAATCAGTTTTCTGGGGCTGAACGTCAAGCGGCCATGCTGACACGAGTGCATTAACTAGCTTATATCACAATGAATCATACAAAACATGCACTCTTGAGCAAAATAGCTGTTTAAATGTTCATAAGATAACAAGTGAAGAGTACAGCACCGCAGAATTACACCTGGACACCGTGCTTGAGTCGCTCGGTAAGTCTGCTTCTCAGAGGAGTTTTTTCCCACCGTTTTCCCGAGCTGACATTCTTTTTTGCTCATCTGGCTGCGGAGAAGCACCGCTAAGGCGTAAAATGGACTTGTTCGCATCGTGAGACTCTTATGTTTTTGAATTCTTTATTTTTTTTTTTTTTGCTTCCTGTTATTGGAACTCGTGAAGCTCAGTTCTTTGTCACTGTCAGTTGATGGACAGTTACATTATTGCAGTGGCTCCTGTTTGTTTGGAGTTACGAAGGTGTCTCCCAAGCCTCTACCTCAGCGGGTGGCCATGGCCGTGTCACATTTCGACACCCCAGAGCTGCCCTGGTGTCTCGGGGTTTGTGCCTTTCACTAATTGAGGTCTTTAGCTTCACCCGGGACTATAAATACTTCCCAGTTTTAATTAGAAACTCCCGGCTTTTTGTCTGGTAACACGGTGGACAATCATTAGACGGCCCCGGCTGGACCACTGATTCGGCTTGGAGAGTCAATTGATTTGTGGTGGAGGGTCGGCGCAAAACACGGCTTAATTACTGTGTGTCTGCACAGGAGACAGAGTCGGGGGGGTCGCTGCTCCACCGGGAATTGAACTATTAACCACCCCTGGACTTTGTTTCATTTTATAAAAATATCACTGTCTGTCAGGCCTTCTCTCATTACTGAAAAAGACTAGAGAAAGAGGAGTTGTCGACAGCCGTTTTTCTCTGACGTTAAAGATGCTCGGGGCGGCGTGAGCGTGATGATGTTCCTTTAAAAAAAATGTTGCTTCTCCCTTAAAGGAACAGGTAACTGGTGATGTACAGTACTGTGCAAAGGTCTTAGGCGTGCAACTTGGATGTGTGTTGAGAAGTACTGGTAGATTCTTATCTACCGTCAGGGGGGTTTCTGGTTGGTCCCAAATTCATTCTGCAGCCTGAGAATGACCTCAAACCCCCAATCTCAGTCATACACAACTATCTTCAGCAACAGATGGTCTGGTCCCCACAGCCCTGATCTCAACATGATCACGTCAGTCTGCGAGGACATGCAGAGACAGTCAAAGTCTGCAGAAGAACTGTGGCCGGTTCCTCAAAATGTTTGGAAGAACCTACCGACCTCTACCTTAAACTGCATGCAAGTTTGCATAAGAGAATCGATGCTGTTTTAAAGGCAAAGGGTGGTCCCACCAAATATTGATCTGACTGGGATTTTTTTGTCTCCTGCACTTTTTAGAAGGTTTATTGATTAATAAGTATTCATGGCATTATTTCTGGGACCATCCTCGCTGTATAGCGTTTTTCCCACAGGTGCCTAAGACTTCTGCACAGTACTGTACAAGTGTTAAGTCGCAGCACTAGTAAAGCCAATTGCTTGCTGAAAAAAAAGTTATTCTTTTGTTTTCAGGTCATTACGTTGCAGTTACTTCTCTTATTCGCTCCCTTTGCTCCTTAACACAGGTTTTGGATGAGGCCCTCAAGATCTGCAACTACATCTTCACCATCATCTTCGTCCTGGAGTCTGTTTTCAAGCTGGTGGCGTTCGGATTCCGCCGGTTTTTCAAAGACAGGTCAGAGCTCTGACCCAACGGTCATACGGATGTCTGTGTCCCACACGCATTAGCAAAAGCCTCGATAAGAAGTCTTTTCTGGTGGGCAACTTTTTGCATTTGACGTTTTGTCATTTTAAAAATACAGGATGATCTGTAAGCAGCGGAGTGGGATGCTGGTTCAGTGTTCAGTAAACACTTATACTCACAGCGGTTGTTACAGTAATGACGCTAAATAGCACCGGATAGATTATTTGTTCAAAACATGGTTTATAGTCGACTCAAAACACACATGCTGATTGGTTCTTCGACGTTCCCTCAGAATTAAGATAGAGGGGCAAGCTCTCCTACATGCTTATTTTTGGATTTCCTGGCTTAACACAGCTTAAGCAAGAACTATCCTTCCCACCAGAACTCCCACATCAGTACATTTTGACAGGTCTAGCATTCAGTTGCAGTTTCAGCAACTCGACACACAATGTATTTTCCCAAGCGTTAGCTGAACAACGGCTTTTTCCCTAAATGACGGCCAAACGTGGAGAACGCCCTGCCATCCAGGAACAATTAATGTGAAATACGTCTGGAGAACAATCGAGGCTCGAATGTTTAATTCAAGACCGTGTTGGATTTTCCCCCGCGTTCTCGGCACGCTGCGCGGCTTCGGTTTCTATAACATTTTCCTGTCTGATGTTGCTTCCCCTTCCCACTATGTGTGGGTGGAAAAAGGCAGGAGCGTTTTTTTTTTCATCACAGTCCTGGGCCAACATCCATAAGTCCTTGTCTAAATTCTTAAGTTCTAACTGTGCAGTTGGGTCATATCTCCACCTCGGAACAAGCGCGTCTGGGCGAGACGGGCAGTCATTCGTTGCCACGTCGTCGACAAACATTTACTGTAGTTACAGAACCAGCAATCGCCCGAACATCTGAAGCTCGTGCGTCCCTGCTGGAATCCATACCTTCGGAAAGCGTCGCCCCGGTCCTGTGGCGGTTGCGCGGCAGTTAGGGATTCCGTGCGGCTTTATCGCTTTGAATGAATGTAAATGTGCGTCGACAAGGCAGACGTGAAGAAGGCCTCCCTGCCACGCCGATGGTCGACAGCCCCACATTTGGCGCTTCGTCGCTCTCGAGTCGAGAGGCTGCAGGAACAACCCAAGAGCAAAGCGGCAGAGATTACCGTAAATGTTTGTGGATTTATTTCCATAAATACATGTATTGTATTGGTGGATAATGCTGGATATCTCTCTCACACACACACACACACACACAGACACACACACACACACACACACACACACCCATTTATGTTATATTACAGGGGTGTTTGTCTGACAGAGACGGCTATGCGGAGGGGGCATTTGGATGAGTTTCCTACCTGTAAAATGACGAACCGAGACGAAACAGGGTGACGCGGTGGCTCAGCGCCTGGTTGGGCGTGGAGTTTGCATCTCCTCCCCATGTCTGTCTGGGTTTCCTCCAAGTGCTCTGGTTTCCTCCCGCTGTCCAAAGAAATGCATTTCAGGGTAACTCTAAACCGCCCTTAGTGTGAGACTGTGTATGTCTACCCAGCAATGGACCAGTGTCTCTACTGGGGTTTATTTCCTACCCTAAGAGCCAGCGCTTCCAGGAGAGGCCGCAGACTCCTGCGGCCCTGCTCAGAATTCAGCGGTTAACAATAACGGAAGGACAGACAGATGAAAGGACGCGGGGGCCATGTTTAAGAAATTTCTCTACAGGATTATTAAGTAGTTTTCACTAGAACAATTGACCCAATGCTCTCATAAGTCAACACATCATTACAAGAGCGTTCCTGTTGGCCCGACGTCGCGCTACAACGGCAAACGGTGATGGAAGAGTTATTGCAGCAGAGCTGCAGGAGAAACTTTGAGGGAAGTTAATTTCCTCAAAATCACAGGGCCTCGCGGTGAACTTGGTGCGGTGGGGATTCGGCATAATGAAGAGGCAGTATTTCTTGTACCCCGTTCACGGGGGGGGGGGGGGGGTTTG
>UFQX01000316.1:390574-432451 GCA_900497675.1 Arapaima gigas
TGGGGGGGGGGGGGGGGGGTCTTGCTTGCAATTCCCAATTCGCAGAGAGAATGTAATTGCTGCAGGACTTGGTATATTACACCCTTTTTGATCTGGAGGCCTTTGTGCAATTTCACTCCCTTCACTCTTGAAGCCAGCGTTGTGTTGTACGTAAATGACAAGGGTTTTCGTACCGATACGAGGTGCCTGAGGCGCAGCCAAGACGTTAGAACGTCGGGCCTGAGGAAAATCCTGTCTTGATCGTAATTTTAGCGCCCAGCGCCAGCGAAAGGCTTCCCTCTTTATACAACATATCGATCGTCCAACATTCCTCCAGCTAAAAGCTGCCGTGATCTGGGCTTGATGGAATGTTTGTGTTGCAGTGAGTTTTATTTTTCGTCTGGTTGAGGTTGCTTTGGTGTCCGACTCCCCTTTCAAAAACCCCAGCCCTATTTTTGTGGGATTTTTTTCGGTTAGTTCAAGCTTAAGCATTCAAAAGTGCATTTGTACATCGGTGTCTTCTGTTTTTCTCTTTTTTTTATAGCCTGGCGTTTAATATAGGTTTGTTTGCGTTTCATATTTTCCCCAGGAACCCAGGGGAATGTGTGCGGGTCTTAAAGGATTATTCGGTCAAGCAGCTTTAGACAGCGGTGCCACTTAGAAGCTGCGCTCGCTTTCTTTGTACCAGTTCTTCACACTTCCTCCTAGTTGTTTGAACGCTTCATTCTAGACCTTCAGTTGATATTGGTTCCCTAGAAATGTGAAGCGGTAATAGAGTACATTCTGTCTCACAATTCCTTTATTGCGCTATCGTGCCAGTGCTGTACTGTGTCACCCTTGATCTTCTCGTTCTTCATTTTAAACTTTACACTGCATACAGTGCGCTTGTGTGGGCCTGATCATCTGAAATGGTGTCCATTTGTTCACCCGTACTGAAGATAAATTTGCCGAAACCCTACGTGGTGTGAGCAAAGGTGTTGGGGTTCTTCCCAGGTGGAACCAGTTGGACCTGGCTATTGTGTTGCTGTCCATCATGGGCATCACGTTGGAGGAGATTGAAGTCAACGCCTCCTTGCCCATCAACCCCACCATCATCCGGATCATGAGGGTCCTGCGGATCGCCCGCGGTGAGCTCGGCAGCCCCATCCCCTCAAACCCCCCTCCGCTGCTTTAGCTGGTAATGCCTTCGTTCCTTCTTCACCGCTTCACACGTGGAGGGTCTCCATCCTTTTCCAGCAGAACGTGTGGCATGGCCTGTGTGCCGATCTCCTTGAAATTCAGGCAGGGTCCTCAAATATGGCCACACTAAGTCATCCTCATCAAGAATGCTGCAGGTTTACTGTACGTAGTCGTAACGACAAGAAGGACTCCAGATGGCCGTGATGAGAAATTAATTTCAAACAACCTCCTCGAAAAACCTTGACAAAATTCGATTCAATTTCAATTTAATTCAATTCATTTTTGCATCATGCTCTTCCCAATAGGTTACCTCGGAATTCTTAACAAAATAAGGCAGTGCAAAAAGCGGAGAGGCGCCAAGTAGCATCAGTAATGGTACACAGTTAAGAACAAGTGTAGGAAATGCCGGAGGACAATGGAGAAGATGAGATTTAAAAAAAAAAAAAAAACTTACATCTGTTACAGGAGAAGATCCCTCGCGGGGTTGAAGGCAAATGGGCATCTCGCTCCTTCTGGGCAAAATAAGACAGTACAATTAGGAAATAAGAGTAACTATAAAAGGTTTCTGACAGGGTCGGGTAGCTGTCCAGGCCATAGATGACATTCGGTAGTCAGAGAGGACAAACAGTGGGGGCTAGTAGGTCTCAACCGTAGGTGTGCTGGGGGAAGAAGACATATATATGGATACTATACATGAAGACAGCCATATGGCAGCATCAAAAGCGCTTCCAAAAGCTTTACTCAAAGAATCCCGAAGAAAAATAGCCGACCCTCACTCTAGACTTCAACGCGCTGACTGAAAGGGCAGCCCTGACACCACAGAAGTTCTAAAGGTGTCTCTTGCTGCTCAGGCGGCGCTGCCTTGTTAAAGATGTGTGGCTGAGAACCTCCTTCCCCCGGCACCAGGATTCCGTCTCTTTCAGCTGCCCTCCCGTCCTCGGGGGTGACCGAAGGCGATTAGCGTCCATTTTTCGTCCTGCTATCGAACTCATTAAATCTTCAGATGCACCCATCGTGTAGGGAAGGACCCCAAAAATAGCGCCCCCCCCGTGCTTGCTGTTGCCCCCCGACCGTGGATGGGATGTGGGATGTGTGGCGTGCCATCAAGAGTGGAACTTGCGCTTCAGCCCAGTTCAGTGGGTACATGTTTACTTTAGGAAATAGTTATTCCCTGACATGTGTGTTTATTTATGGTGGGAAGGGACGAGCGGAGGGGGGCGGAATACTGTCAGTCATGCCGTGTACAGATTTTCCTGCCTTTATTGTGTCAGCAGAGCCTTGAGACTGACCTGAATGCTGTGGCTTTCTGTGTGTGTGTGTGTGTGTGTGTGTGTGTGCGCTCCTACCCACAGTGCTAAAGCTCCTGAAAATGGCCGTCGGGATGAGGGCTCTGCTGGACACTGTGATTCAGGCCCTACCTCAGGTATGTGACTTCACGCTCCCCTTCCATTTGGCCGATAAGGACGCCGCTGCACCGCCAGCTGAGCTCACGCTGTCATCCACACCGTCACCTTGTGCCATTAGTCATCGGGCGTTTACCGGCGCCGCTTAAGTGCCGCAGAGATGGCCCGTCTGCGATTGAAATCTGCCTAAAGGCCAGTGCCTTAACCGCTGCACCACCTGGCGCTTGACATAACATCCTTTCTTCCCCCCAACGGAAATCAGTGCAGTTGTTTTCATGTAAATGTTTACACAGTGGCAGGACCCCCGCTGGCAGGGTGTTCAGTCATTGTGAAAGCCATTCCAGAACACACACACACACACACACACACACACACACACGCACACACACCTTTCCCCAGGCCGCGCTGTCCTTTACACACCCCGCTGAAGCCTGGCACCATCCCACATCTGCTCCACAGTCTTGCTAATAGGATGCCGGCGCAGCAGGAGGCACACGAGATGATATCAGCGCGCTGTTTAAAGATGCAGAGGAGTTTGTGACTCCACTTCGCCACGAGCCGCAGGGCAGGATGTTCATTCCTGTGAATCTTGTAACAGGCCTTGGATATTTACATGCTTGGTAATGATAACAATGGAGCACTTTTTTTTTTTTGTCTGAGATTTCTGTTGCACATCCTTAAGCGTTATCTGCGATGAGACATTATTTCCCCCCCCCTCTCTCTCTCTCTCTCTCACCTCCTCCAACAAACACACCCTCCCTCCATCCCTCTCTTCATCTCTCTCTCTCTCGACAGGTGGGAAATTTGGGTCTTCTCTTTATGCTGCTATTCTTTATCTTCGCGGCGCTGGGGGTGGAGCTGTTTGGTGACCTGAGTAAGATGTCCCACGCTGTCACAACACACACACACACACACACACACACACACACACACACACACACTGGACTGGAACAGACACGTGCGTGTACTGCACCACACAAAAAGCCCCACTTGTTCTCCTTCGGGGGTCAAGGCAGCCTGGACTTGTTCTCTTGTTGGGTTTTTACTCCATTTGAGCTCTAAATTACTTAAACCTTTTGTTAAACTGATGAATTCATTCCTCTAATTGCTTCTTTGAAAATTACTTTTGGGGCTTAAAGACATCATTAAATTTTCACTTGAAAGTTCACTTTCCTGCCACCACGTTCAATCGTGCGATGAAAGTAGCGGCGAGAAGGAGCAGGAGGCCAGTTAGGCCACGGGGTGGTAATGCACCCTGCTACCTCGAAAACCCAGAACCTGAGGACCACCACCTTTAAAGAATGGCAAAGAAATGTATTTTGTTCCCTAAAATGTTGCTTGTTCATTTAACAGGACGTTCAATAGCAGCCACGAGGTTATTTGTGTCCTTCATCTCTTCATACAGACGTCACTCTGTATATATTCAATATTTTACACCTCACTTTCCTCGGGAGATTTACATGACCAGTTTCTTTAGCCCAGTTTACAGAGAAATATCTCTCTGTAAAGACCCTGTGCAGTTCTCTCTATGTGGTGGTAGGGGACTTGTCCCTCCCTGGATAAAAACCCAGAAGAGAAGCCGCTCACATCTCCCAACTCGGGTTCAGAGCCACCTACATACCTGCACGGAAATCGCCGCCCATCCGAACCCCACCGACGCCAACGTCCTCCTTGTCTCTTCTGCAGTATGTGATGAAACCCACCCTTGCGAGGGCCTGGGTCGATACGCCACCTTCAGGAACTTCGGCATGGCGTTCCTGCTGCTCTTCCGCGTCTCCACAGGGGACAACTGGAACGGGATCATGAAGGTTAGACCCGGGGGGTGGGGTGTAACGGCGTGGGCCGCGTTCCGTCAGCAGTCCCGCCGTCTGTCTTACGCCCGTCAGCCTCATTAAGCTATTTATTTAAAAGCAATTTAATTAGAATATCGGCGCCGTTTCCACCAGCAAAACTGACGCCTCCCCGGCGCTCAAAGCGGGCACGACACTTTATCAGGGCACAAGCTGCTGCAGGAATGTTCTCGCTTTACCCCTGTTTGCATTGACCTTCGTATCCGTACCTGTTCTTCCTCTTTCTTGCGGCAACGTTTCGTAGAGGGGCAGTTTGCCACGACTCCGCAGTTCTCGTAAAACTCCCATTAGCGGCAGGACGCTCGGTGAACTCTGCTGAAGTGCCTAAAGCGCGTATTTCTCCGCGGCTGGCAGGACACGCTGCGGGACTGCACCCAGGACAACGGCCCCTGTTACAACACGGTGGTGTCGCCGTTCTACTTCGTGTCCTTCGTGCTGACGGCGCAGTTTGTGCTTGTCAACGTGGTCATCGCCGTGCTGATGAAGCACCTGGAGGAGAGCAACAAGGAGGCCAAGGAGGAGGCGGAGCTGGAGGCGGAGCTGGAGGCGGAGCTGGAGCTGCAGACCGTAGGGGGCGAGGGCGGAGTGGGCGGGGCGCCGTGGATGTCTGCCGAGCTGCAGGAGAGAGCCGGCCCCCCAGACAGCCCCAGGGACCACGCAAACATAAAGGCAGACTCTCCCCTGTGCCTCGAAGAACCCCTTACGGTGAGTGGACCCCCCGCCGGCCCCCATACCCGACCTTCTGCGTGAGTGAACTTCAGTTAAAACGCCCCTCCGTTCTCTCCGTCCGACACTTATATCGACGCCACCCAGTGTGTGTTTGCACTTTGCTCGGGTCAGTAAGGAGCCATACAGAGCTGGGATCACTTTGTTTTGCACCTGCTTTCCGACTTAATCCATTTAGGGGTGACAGTAGTTGAGCACCGACTGGTGGCCTCGTGGCCAAAAGCCGGGCGAAAAATGACAACTTGAGGTCGTGCCCGTGATGGAACATCACCTGACCAGTGAGTTTAAACAATCACTGTCATCGGAATATTCCTTTCTGGGTCTGAAACTGCTGAAAGCCTCACTGCTCCATCGTGAGCAGGACTGTTAGTAGCAGAAGTGAGGACTTAAGCGCAGGCTCATAGGAAGCGAATGCCGGAACAACGGCGAGGCGTCGATGAAAAATTTGAAGCTACCCAGGTTTTTGTCAGTGAGGGAAGTGATTGTAACGGGATTCTCTATAGACTCGCTGTGGACGCTGTGCTTAGCGTTACTAACGTCAAGCAGCCAACGACAGAAAGCTGAGCAGGGGGTCCGGCGAGTCCGGATGCAAAGACATCTGGGCGGACTTGTGCCGATCCATTTCTGAGCGTACAAAGGCGGGCGACGAGGTCAAAGAGAACATCAGCGACGTCATCGTCGAGTCTGTGGCCTTTTGAAGAAAACGAGTCATCCTGGAGAAGCGGGACCCCACCAAGCCGAGACGATTATTCCAAAATCGCACACTTTGCCTGTTAGCCGACTGTCTCCAGCTCCTAGCTTTCGCCACGGCGCTCACCGGCCCGTCTCATAATAGGCGAAAATAACCAGGCGCAGAAGCGCAGTCTTGCTTTGAGGACCCTGTCGCGGGGGACGCCGTATAAACAGAGTAAGCAGCGGTCGCTGCGGACGAGACAGGAGAGGAAAGACCGGAACTGGAGGAGGGCGGTGCTGTTTAGGTGAAGCTGTTGTAGCTCGCAGCCTTTGGAGTTGGGGTAGGGCTGGGACGGAGGAACGGGAGCACCGCACGCCCTCGATGCTCGGCAGTCACACGGCGAGACGCAGCACGTGTGCCACATGGGGGGCCCTCTGCCTCCTGAACAAAGGTTGGACATTAAACATTGCGCTGCACCGTCGCTCTTAATCTTCAACCCGGACATTCATCAGACACGGTCACACGGGCACTAGTGTGCTTACCTCACTTGTCTGAAGTTTCAGAAAATAACCGGCAAACACAATGTTTTCTATTCCAGTTATGTGGACGAGTGTCGTTCTTATATGTAGACAAGCAGGGAGCGTCCAGGGCAGGACAGCAGTCGCATTTTTATTCATTTACAGTACCATGCAAAAGTCATAGACATGCAACTTGAATGTGTGTTGAGAAGTACAGGTAGATTCTTATCTACCATCAGGGAGGTTTCTGGTTGGTCCCAAATTCATTGTGCAGCCTGAGAATGACCTCAAACCCCCAATCTCAGTCATACACAACTATCTTCAGCAACAGATGGTCTGGTCCCCACAGCCCTGATCTCAACATGATCAAGTCAGTCTGGGAGGACATGCAGAGACAGTCAAAGTGTGCAGAAGAACTGTGGCCAGTTCCTCAAAATGTTTGGAAGAAGAACCTACCAACCTCTACCTTAAACTGCATACAAGTTTGCATAAGAGAACTGATGGTGTTTTAAAGGCAAGGGGTGGTCCCACCAAATATTGATCTGATGGAGGTTTTTTTTGTCTCCTGCACTTTTTAGAAGGTTTATTGATTAATAAATATTCGTGGCATGATTTTTGGAACCATCCTCGCTGTATAGCATTTTTCCCACAGGTGCCTAAGACTTTTGCACAGGACTGTATATATCTGCAGAGGGGCTTCCTTCGGTCGTTGGAGCTGGACTCTCATCTTCTGAGGGTAACAGAAACGTTGGGAAACGGAAGGCCAGGAGTCACCTGCGCTTTTGGCCGAGTTAATGCATTAAGTGCTTTCAGTAGATTATCCCTTATCGAGTGCATTTTATGGATAGGTCTACTTTCTTCAAACCGCAAAGCGATTTCACTTCCATTCAGTACTGTAACGTTTGCGGTTAATTGTATTTTAGCCATAAGAAATTAGTTGCATTGTTTGTACAGTTTGAACAACAGACCTGGAATTGTCTTTTCTGAGAACAATCTAACTCGTGAAATTCTCAAAGCTTCTCATTCAGCTGTCAGCGCAAATGTGTTACCTCAGCAAGCGAGGCATCACGAGCCGTTACAGAATTTTGCTGGAATCACCATGAAAGACAATAGAATTTATCCGTTGTTCAGCATTTCCCACCGACCCACGTGACTAATCTGCGCTA
This sequence comes from Arapaima gigas, assembly GCA_900497675.1. Taxonomy (NCBI): domain Eukaryota; kingdom Metazoa; phylum Chordata; class Actinopteri; order Osteoglossiformes; family Osteoglossidae; genus Arapaima; species Arapaima gigas. The sequence continues at coordinate 398,069 of UFQX01000316.1, forward strand.
TTCACTTGTCCGTTGCTGAGCTCTAGTTGCTGCCACATGAGCCTCCTGTTAGTCCTGTACGTTTGCTTGAAAGCCTTAATCCTCTAAGACCTCACTTTGCGACATTTAGCGGCGAACAGTAAGTCAAGTTACGGTGTATGCAGTTGTTGTCAGTAAAGCCTACAAGTTGAAAAACCGGACGGGACGATATTCAATTTCTCGCAAAGATCAGCAATAAAGAGCACACAGTAAATGTGTGAAGTGTCGCAGGAAACAACCCTTTAAAAGTTTTGAAGCGCTTGCTGGTTTAGTGCCCCCTCCGTGCGTCGTCTGCAGTGTTTTCGTGTGCGAAAACAAAAGGCTGTCGTCATAGCGATGGGCTCAGCAGCCATTCCAAGATGATTTGAATGCAGCATAAACTGGGAAAGTACATTTGCTGCTCAATAAAAGATGACATGACTTGCCTGGAACAGCACTTGGTTAGTTTTGTTATGAGGAGAAAATACCACGTATAGGTCAGACTGGTGCCATGGGAAAGGAGATACATTTCTTGTTTTTTTGCCTCTGATGGCTATTTCCAGGGTGCGCAACTTTTTTTTTTTTTTTTTTGAAAGTAAAAGAAGTCACGATGGTGAAGTAGACATTAACCCCCTCCTTTCACCAAGTCCGGGACCGTTAATTACTGTTCCCCGATCCACGTCAGCCGAGGTACTTGCCTTTCGGCGGTGTAGTAGTGCCCCCCCTTGGACAGCATCTGCACTACATTCACCAGGCGAGTCCTGCCAATAAATACATACAGCAGTGGGGTTTCAACAAAAGGGCACCTCTGGAGCGAATAAATTGTACGTCCTTTGAGAATAAGGTTTGTTTTTTTTCCAATAAGGTCCGAGCTGCTGGTTTCCCCTCCTTGGTGCGTGGATGGCTCTGCCATCCGTAGTTGTGTCACCAGTGCGACGTCCACAGAAGTAAAGATGCAGTTAAAAAACCCTGAACAACAAAAAGTGTCGGTGGTATTTGACTTTGTCGACTGCATGTTGCTTGATTTGAACGTCTAGTCCGTAACTGCTGGTTGCATGTGACACTGAGAACAAGTGAACCAACTCGCTGCTCTCTTCTGTCTCTGTTTGTATGTTTGTCCTTTCTCATGGCCTTCTCCCTCAATCTTTTCCCTGAATGCCCCCACCCCCAAACTTCTTTCTTCCACCCTTCCTCTGTCTCCTCCTGTATAACCACCCTTCCTTGTTCCCCTCACCCCCCCCGTCACCGTCCTGCCCGAACGCTGACCCCCAGCGGAGGGCAATGTTTGACTCGGTGTCCCTGGTGATCCAGGGGTCACTGGAGGGGGAGCTCAACCTAATGGACAACCTGTCAGGCTCCATCTGCCACTACTACGCCCTGCCCCCTCAGCCCAGAGAGTACCACGCTGAGAAACAGGTCTCTGTCTAACACTGACACCACAGCTCCAACACCCCCCCACCCACCCACCCTCCCATTCCCAAACCCACATGCCTTCATTTCGCCAAACCCTCTGCAACACACATTCTCATGTAAACCCCGCTGGGCTCTGAATGCACTAGCCAGCGCTGCCCTCCTGCTCACCTAACCAAGTCCAGACAGGTGCGCTGCCTAACCTGCAGCCGGAAAACCGTGGTCACGGTACCTGAGCTGGGCAGAACGATCATCAGTCAAGCGCCATTCTGCAATTTTCCTCCTCTGCATGTTTCTTTATTGCCTGATCTCATTAGAAACGCTGCTGCTTCTGTGCCCAGACCTCTGGAGGAAGGCTAATGGGTTCCAGTCAGCTTCAGGTTCATGGCCTCTGCATCTTCAGCTGCTTATCTGTGAGCAAAGCTAAGAGTCAAGAAGAAAAGGGAATAGAGTTGTGTGTGTGTGTGTGTGTGTGTGTGTGTGTGTGTGTGTGTGAGGGGAACGGACTAATGTGGCATAATGCGGTGATCGATGCACCGAGGTCTGCTCTTGAATTATGTTCACAAAAAGCCTTTTTTTTTCCCTCCACTCAGTTCAGGATGAAATATTTCTTTAAATAACATTAACCTCTGCAGATGATTGTACCTTAAAAGCTTTTAAAAGTAATTGGGAATTTTGCCCCGATGCGTCGATAGCAGCCTGGTTTACATTTTCTGAAATTAGAACAAAAAAGTTTTGAGAGTGGAGTTCAGCCCCCAACCCCCCACAGTGCAGTGGGTTCGCTGCCTTGTCAGAAAGCATTTCCTCACATTAATTCTAGGGAGCTGGAGGTGGGCGGTGAGGCCGGGGTGGGGGGGGGGGTCCCGAGGTGCGAGCCGTGTAGCTTGTCAGGTTCAGATGAGCAAGGTGTGTTAAGGCAGGATCATAAGCACCCTCCCATCCCCCCCACCCCCTCCACACAGTTCTGTTCCACCTGTGTGTTCGTGCCATGTGTGTGGGCCTCCCTGCAGGCCTCTTGCTAGTAACAACACATTTGTGAATGTAACTACACACTGGTATATCTGTGCGGTACTGCTGTATCTGTAGTGACCTGACACTCTTTCTTGTGTCCCCGTGAACCTGTGTTTGTCCCTCGCCGTCCGTCCTGTTCGTTCGTCTGTCCGTCCGTGTGTCGGGGATGGACGTTCTCACCCTTGGCTCATCTCTTCCTGTTTAGATCCCTCTAGCGGAGGTGGAGGCTCTGTCTCTGGCGTCGGAGAAATCCTGGTCCTTATCTCTGACGGACGACTCCGTCCCCGTCGGAGATTTTAACCCCCTCTTACTAACCAGTCTGGAGTGCAGTGTACTTACAGTAGAGCAAAGCTCATTCTCTTCTGCAGTCCTCTCGAGCCGCTCCGTGGTTTCCGAACACACCCGACGCTCCTCTGTCCCGCCTGCGTCTCCGCTCGAGGGCGCACCAAAATCGACACGCTTCTTCCGGGGGGCATCGCGGCGCAAGCGCACGATCTGTAAAGAGATCGACAGCCCTGCACGCGGTAGCACCTTCCATTTACGCTCTTATGTCTGCGGTCTGTCGGCCGTTTGAATTTGAGACGCCGCGTTGACGGCTGCTTCAACTCACACGGGCACTGGATTTATTTAAGGCTTTTGTGTGTGGAAGCAAATCTCTGTGCCTGGAGGTGAAAATCACACTGCAGAGTTCAGATGCAGAATTGGACGCTGTAAAAGTGCTTATCGCTGAAAAGCAGCTCTTTAAAATACGCCTGATTTGGTTCTGGCCGGGTCCTCTCAGTCCGTGTGCTCGGAAGCCTGGGGTTTTTATAACCATCCGCTCCTCTTTCTTTCTGTACACATCCCACCTCTCTGACCCGGTGTGTGTACAGTCCAGTAGAGTAGTGCTGCCCCGTCTGCCACCTGGGTTCTGCAGCTCTGTGCCTGTCTTTCCGACACCTCTCCACCCTCCATCTCTGTCCTCAGCTTCTCCACCCTGCCCTGTCCCTCCGTCTCTTGCTCTCTCTCTCTTATCCTGCTCTCCCGTGTGGCCTTTCCGGTGTCCACCCTCCCATCCGGTCGTTCCTGTGTCCCAGACGGTGCCTTCTGGGTGAGGCTGCCGCTCCTGTCTTCTGGCGGAGGCTCGGGCAGAGGAGCCGGGTACAGCCGCGACACGGGAGCGCGGTCCTATCCGGTCCATTGGCACAATCGAGACGCGACCCGGTCGCAGCACGGAGTAGAACGAGGAGTACAAACGTGAACGTGGCCTCAGTACACGCTTACTGTAGCACTTTGAACACTTTGCAGAAGAAACCAGCGTCCTGACTGGTTCGGCCAGCGAAGGCTGGGACAATGCTGGACCGTGCTGTGGACCGTGTCGCCGCTGTGCCCGTCTGCCTCCGGCGGCTAGTGTCCAGTGCTGTCGTCTTCCAATCATCTCGTGCCAACGCGTCCCGCCTCCCTGTATGTGTCGCTTTGTGGGGAATCGCTCTCTCGCGGTAGCCCTAACTCCTCTGCCCCCCATGGCACATCCTGGCCTCAGCCCTCACTTGTGTGTCCTCTGTCCTCAGACCGAGCCACTGGACACAGGGGACCGGGCTAGCGAGCGCGAGGAGAACCTGCTGAGCGTGCGGAAGACCTCCGTGGGCCGGACCCATTCCCTCCCCAACGACAGCTACATGTTCCTGCCTCTGCGGCTCGTAGCCACGCCAGTGTCACACACCTCTTCCCAGCAGAGGACCCAGTCAGGTGCCCCCTTCTGCCTTGCCTGTTTGTCACTCCTCTTCGAAGGGCGGTATGTTGTAGAGATACACATGTATTGCTAACTCTTTCTGAAGCCAACAACGGGGGTCAAACAGCAGAGCCACCGCAGCAGTTCCTTGCCATCCAACTCTCTACGTGCAAGTATGCACTACAACGGCTATTGACAATCAATACCTTCATATCGGTATCCGAATGGAAACGTTTGCTGTAATGGCTTTTTATCTAACGCTTATCCGTAATTAAAAAAATGAAAATGCGAAAAAAAGTGAAAATACATTTTAAAAATCTGCAAATAAACGCTGTGCGGTGTGCGGTAATAAAATAATACTGTACGTATTTAATAAACAGAACACAACTCTGTTAAGAATTTACCGGAAGCCAGACGCTGCACAGATCTTATTAGCTGTTCCTGCCTGCTTCGCTTCGTCTCGACACGTTTGCGCCGCATCACCACATTTATTGTGCATTTCTGTTTTTTTTTCTTAAATAAACCTGTTTATTGTTGCGTGAAACAGGCAGACGGCGGGTCACTTTCACACACGTCTTTATTCCCTTTATTCAACACGTCATAAGACTGAAGTGGGGCTGCGAACCTCTCGTCTCCCGTGCGGAACGCGGTGACTGACATGTGAGATGCGCTGTACAGTACACACAGCACCACGGTATAAACATCACGTTCAAGCCTGTTTACAGTGTTTATCCTGCTCAGGTCAGGGCTTCATGGTTATACAGGTGTTTTCCGGTGGGCTGGGGGAGGGGCGTCTTATTTATTTGTTTGTTTGTTTACTTATTTATTTATTTCCCCCATTTAAACAGGTGGGATTTTTCGGTATCTGGGCAGGTTTTTTCGGGGACGAATTAGATTCGGCGTAACTTCTGCCTGTCGTGCTTCATTAAGCCTCTCAAATAGGAGAGATGTCGTCGGTCGGATAAAATAAGCCCTGCTTGTGCGCTGAAACTCTCGGTGTGGTGTTTTAAAGTTCAGACCTGGCAGACTGCCATGCCTATAAATCACTGGAGGAAAACCCTGCTATTTATACAGCTGGATTATTTTCTAAAGCCGGGCGGGTTAAATAACAGCTTAAGGACATGACGGCATTTCCCTTCCCACGATTTGTTCTCACACCGACGTCCTTCGCCGCCGGCTGACTCGGCGGCCCTTCGGCCGCCCGCGTGCTGTTTGATGCTGTTCCTCTGGATCTCCTGCAGGCTCCAGCAGGTCGGTTCGCTCGCAGCCCGAGGACAACTCCCAACAGCTGATCGTGCCCTCGGAGCTCTTCCGACCCATCAGCCCCCACAGCCTGTCTGATTCCGAGTGCTTTCCGCGCATCCCCCCTCCTCACCGCGGACACCACTTTGGCCGCACCCTCCACAGACAGGTGAGGCTCAGATCCTGCGCAGACGCGTATAAATAAGCATTTAATGATGGGTCTGTCGCGAACACGCTGGTTGTTCAGGGTTATACTGCTTCCGTTAGTTGTTTCCAACATGTGCTGTAAGGTGTTCAAGGGACGTACCACTGAGTAGGTTCTACCCTCTCAGAGTTGGGATGTGGCGTTGTCCAACAATGTCCGGCTTGTCCCAGAACCTGTGTAATGTCTTCAGCTCAGTGCTTTTTCCTCACGCGGCTGCTCACGTGACACCGACGCTCTTTGTCCCTTCAAGCGTTGACTTTTGTGATCTTTTGCAGCGGAACGCACAACCGTCTAATGCCGCTCTTCTCGAAACACTTCTCTCCCCGCTTCCCTTTTTCGCCTTGTGTATCACTAACCGTCCAGCTCAGCCTGGTCCATCGGAGGCCAGACCCCCGGCAGCTCCTCAGACACAGATTCTCCTGTTTCTGAAACGCTGGTCCCACCAGTGACCCCAGTGACCCCTGCACCGTCCACCGGTTGTCCACCTGCCCTCCATCGCTTCCTGCTCCTTCACTCCGCCACCCCCACTGACCCTGCTACCCCCCCCTCACATTTCATCACTGCACTCCCCGTGGGGGTCTCCACAGGGGGCGCCCGCAGTGCAGGTCAGTTGCAGGACTGTGTTTGGGGTGGAGATCAGAAGGACAGGGGAGATGGGAAGGAGGAGCTTTCTTTCTACACTTTTTTTCACACTGTCCTGGTTACTGGACACAAAACGGTGTTGTGCGCCAGGAGGAGGCATGGCTCACAAAGGCTGCAGGTTTGAATCCCAGCAGTGAACATCTATAGGGTTTTATACGTGAACTTTGTCGCTAAATTGACTATCGGGATGCATCTGTAGACTCTGGCAGGTCTCTGTAAACAATTCCTTCACCCTGAACTGTCGGTGTAAAAGTCGGTGCGACTGGGGAAACATTCCCTGTTATTACAGGATTTTGATATAGCGACGGGTTGCTCCAGTCCTGTCCTCTTTTCAGATTGGACGAATGACAAAATGACGCAGAACAGAACTTAACGTGTTTAACCGGCAGTTCGAATCGACAACTCGGAACCTCTGACTGATACCCGTCTCATGGAACGTGTCCTTGATGTAACAGTGTTGTCCACTAGAGGTCCCCGCAGTGTGCTTTTTGTTAGCAGTCGGAAAAGACGGCGACTGCCTCGGCTATCGAGCGATCGATGGTTCTGTGACTTTTCCAGTGTGCTGGAGAATAAGCCGTTTCTATGCAGCTCCTTCTGCCTGCTGCTACACAATCTCTAACCCCCCCCCCCCGGCGCCCCTCCAACCCGGCCATCCTTCTCCACATGCCGTGCCCATGTCTACCATTACTGCTCCTCATGGTCAAATCCCAGAAGACTGCCCCCACTGGGAGGTCCGGGACAGACTATTACCTCAGTTCAGTTGAGAATGACTATTTGTTGTTTTAATTTTATTTCAATGTTGTCAGCTTTTGGGTAAATTTTCACCCCTGTAGCATCGCCCTCGGTAATGAAACGTATATCTACCTCTGTTGCTATGGAAACGTGAAATAGTTGAGCTGCTATGTAGCATGAGGGGACAGTTCTAGAAGACTTATTCCCACCACGGGCGCAGCTGTGGCTCTCTGATAACAAACAACCGCCGAAGAGCTTCGGGTAAAGCAGGGTATTTACCGCACCGCAATCCCCCCCGTGTGTCACGCCTGAGCCGGTCGCTCTCCCACCAAGGGGAACCCGGGCGTCGCCGAAGAACGGCAGAAACGAGCCATTACCGCGAACCCCTTTTCTTATTCTTTAAAACAGTCCCCCACGCCCCCCCCCGCCCTCCCTTAAAACCACCCCACGCTAACCAGCCTCCGCCTCACCTGTCATGCCCTAACACCCACCCACACGGTCGTCCCTCCTCTGTGCTGTTCCAGGTGGCCGTTGTCAATGACTCACAGGAGGCGCTCTACACAGAGGCTGGGGGGGGTGATGGAGACGTCGGACCTGGAAGACTAGCTGTGCCTCCACTAGATTCGCCCCCCCAGCAGCAACAGCAGCAGCAGCAGCAGCAACCTACTGTCCTTCTGGTGCCCGTGACCCCCGGGGCATCGCCCAAGCCTGGGCTCACCAGCGTGCGCACGCAGCACGGCGTCTACGACCAACGCAACATCTCCAAGACCCCGCCGCCGCGTCGCCTCCCCGTGCCGCTGCCCGCGAGGCAGGAGGAGGACTCAGTGGACCAGGAAGTGTCCCGCATCATCCACGCAGGGCTGGCCGGCACCGTCGGGGGCAGGGCAGGGGACGCGAGCCCGAGCCTTTGCCGACGCCAGCTGAAGAAGTTCTACAGCGCGGACACTCAGGGCCGGCCGGCGCTGCTGCCGAGGCCTTGCTCCTGGTTGGACGACCCGCGACGGCACTCGATCGAGGTGTGCTCCTCTGTGGAGAGCGGCTCCCAGCACGGCTCCGCCTCCTCGGGCTTCGTGTCGCGCGCCAACAGCCTGCGGCGGGCCCCGACGGCACCGCCGCCGGCCTCCCCCCGCCGCAAGAAGAAAATGAGCCCGCCCTGCATCTCTGTGGACCCCCCAGACGCGCAGGAGGCCACGCCCCCACCCCTCCCGACCCGGGACACCTGCCTCAGGCGGCGCGCGCCCTGCAGCGACTCCAAGGACTCGTTCGACCTCGGCGCCGGGGAGGGGTCGCCACAGGAGGGCGCCCCCAACCCAAAGCTATTGACTCCGCCCAGCTTCTCCTTCGAGAAGACAAGCACTGAGCACTGAACCGCACACACGTGAAGCGCACACACACACACACACACACACACACACACACACACACGAACCATACACTGACAGCGATAGTCCTAGTAATAATACTGTAGGATAATAAAGGTGAGATAATAAAAAATAACCGCAACAATGGTAACAAGTCCATGATCATGAAGAGTAGTGACCGTCCTTGTCTTTCTCTGTACTGCCAAACGAATTTTGAAGTGACGCAGAAGGAAGGAAAAAGAAACTAGATTTAAAGATGAAGAATATGACTGTTCCTCTTCCAAGACACTTGCAAAAGGTGTGCAGGTGACTCCCATGACCTCGTTCTGACAAGCTGGCACAAGGCCCCCTGTAGGCCCCCACCACCCCCCACCCGGCCGCTGTGGGACGGACTGCAGCCTGTTGTACTGTGGGACTCGGCCCGGAACCGGGCTGTTCTGGAGGTACAAAGCAATATGGACGTTTTAGAGACACTATTTTCTTAAATTATTTGCTCATAGTGTTTGTACAGGATGTAGAATTTTTTTATTTCATTTTATTTTTATTTGTAATTTTGTGACTTTTTTTTGTTGATTTCAATGTTAAATTGTTTTTTTTTTCCTGTTTGTTTCTTTTCCCACCATAGGACATTTTTAGGATTCTTGATTTAACAAAAAAAAGTTTCCCAAAGTGCTGAGACCCATGTATTTGTAGGAATTTTATATATATATAATATATATACACACACACACACACACACACACACACACACACACACACATATACATATATATATTTGTATGTATATATGTGTGTGTGTGTGTGTGTGTGTGTGTGTGTATATATTATATATATATATATATATATATATATAAAACCAACGATTATTATACTGCTCATTGATTTTTAAGCACAAGCCACAGACCACAGCCCATTGAAAACTGCCATAAAATAAAAAGAGATTAATACGTAATTTTGCATTTAGAAATAATGTCGTGTGCAGGGAGGGCAGACGGGGCGGGATGTTTCGGGCAGTTTAGGTTTACCTGCCAAAGAAGGTCACCTGTCACTCCGCAGGGTGCTGCACACGCCGACGCCCAGGCTGACGTCACGAAATCATCCCCCGATTCGCCGCTGAGTTTCGGACCCCTCCTCAGGCTAGCTGGGAAAAACGCGGGTCCGTTTTTTTTCGTGGAAGAAGTTCATAGTTTTCAAACATATGTTTTTCTATGGTGCTGAGCTCACTTCGAAGAACCATTTGTAAATGATCCATTCAGATCCGGAAGCGCCACCCCGCCGTTGGCGGTCTGCCACTCTCTGTCCTGTCCACGTCGGTCATGTGAAGCCCGTTCAGAATGTATGACTTGCATCCAGTTTTTACTCCGCATATATTTCCCTTTGGTAAGTGGAGAAAAAAAAAAAAAAAGTTGAGACCACAAGTCAAAACAGTTTGGTTAGTATTTCAAAGCCTTGATGTGACATCATTTGCACCCAGTAAAAAAAAAAAAAGAAATGCACTCTCATCTTTGCTGTCGCATTTTTTAGCTGCCAACCGTACGGGTTTTAACTCGCCGCTCACGCTCCCGTCGTAGCAACTCGGCTCGACTCGCACCGTCGGAGGACAGAACCGTGTGTTTTTTGTTTTTTTTTTTTGTTTTTTTTAACCACGTCCCCAGAGGACATTAGTGGCACGTCCACCGATTCCGGTCACTCCCAGTTTTTATTAAAAACTCACAAGACACGAGGCTCCGAAACGGGGAGCGCAGGCCCGTCGAGAAGGTCGGTGTCGGACCCGGGGGAAGGGACACGACCTCAGGTTCGGTGGCGTCGCCGTTCTTCTGTCTCAAACTACGGTCCGGCTCCCCGGCGGAACTTTTGTACGTGATGTTTGTGGCTGGTGTTTGTTATTTTCTCGATGTCTTTTTAACGTGACTCTCAACAACTGTAGTTGCTGGAAGGTATTTTGTAGTTGATTTACCAGAAACAAAAGTCAGAGGAACAGCCTCTGGGATTATATTATAAGCAATACCCCAACTGCCATCGATGTCCTATTGCTCCTTTGACTCCTACTCCCCATTCAAGCCTTATACATGTGTACTTATACATACTTATAGCCCATAAAGTGCAGAACAAACAGCTCGGACATTTTCTTTGAAGGTAATTGTGGTCCTTCTCAGAACGAAAAAGATGGGGTGGGGTGGGGTGGGGTGGGGCTGTAAAGATGTCCGACGGAGACATAGAACTCAGCTTTTGGTCTCCTGCTTTTTCCATTCACAGTATTGATCCGACAGCCTCGTTCCTCAGGGCGACGGGGATGTGAGAGCGACGTGAAGGGCGAGACCCCTCGGAAAAAACCGGCGAGAGAAAAGCAATTTTTGGACGTTACGTAAGAATGAGGTGTTGATTCCTCGGGTATTGATGGCTTAGCGGTCTGGGCCCGGGGAGGTCTCTTCTCGCCGGCCAGGCCGGGAAAGGGCCTGTTTGCTCGCCGTCACCTGCGCGGCTCCAGCTGTGCCGATAAACAGCGGCTGCACAGGGATGCTGGGAAAAATCCATCGCTGCGCTTCCCATAATTCCCAGGGCAGTCGACATGTGGCTCCGTGGTCCTCCACATCTGCGTAAAAGGAGGATCCGGCACAGGACGTGTGAGAGGAGACGCAGGTTTATGATTTTCGTCAACAGCGTTTCCCATCAAAACCCAGAACTGTCTTCCGCCGCAACGTTACAACAGGAATTTTGCTCAACGGGTTTTTCAGAAACCGGAAACGCCGCGTTTACGCGTGGATAAGTCGGAGGGGGGGTGAAATTGATTCCGAAGGAAATGGCAGGAGGTAAAGCAGCAGAAGATGGTGGAACAGCACAGGAATAAGTAAAAAGAGCGAATAGAAAAAAATAAGACGGTGGCTGCAAATAAGAAGTAGGAACGGCTCAGGACCACAATAGGAGGTCAGTACCACCCAGGTATGAGTCACCGGAGTCTAATGGCTGTTCGGCAGGAACAAGCGCAGGTATCATGCGGGTATCGATTGGACGTTGGCCACACGCAAGGGTGCCGGTGCATCTGTCCGTCAGCCTCTACCTGGGCGGTAGCCGCTATCGATCTATCCTTCCTTTTACTATGAGGAGCGGGAGAAGCTCTGGTCCACACTGTGTGTACGTGTGTGTGTGTGTGTGTGTGTGTGTGTGTGTGTGTGTGTGTGTGTGTGTGTGTGTGTGTAGTCAATCTATGTGTTTGTGAATACAGAAGAGAAACAAATCTGTTTTTCGCAAAATGGTTCATACGTTGAGACCCTGGTTTGATATCCGATTTATCTGTCATTCGAAAAACTGCAAAATGCACTTAATTCGTATTCCGTCACTGTAGAACCCCTTTGCCTTTTGTACCCAAGTAAAACAAGCACAATATTAGCACACAAAATAATCCCTTTTTTAAATTTGCCCATTAATTTGCTGCAGAATCATTCATCTTTCATTTCAGATGTTAGATTTGCCAACAAGGAGGTGGATTAATATCTCCGAGGTGGTCGCAGCCCTTTTGAAGTCACCGAACAGCTTTTTACATTGAATGTGCTTTTTCCTCATCCTTAACTTGGGCCCATAACCCTTTAGTGTGTCACCATGGAGACCTTCTCCTCCTTCTCCTTCTCCTTCACTGGCTCCAGTGATGGAATCTTTGATGAAGATATGCCAAGCTGTCCTGTACGCACCTGCAGTCCTGCGCGCTGGAATTGATCGTGACTCAAACACACAACCGAGGCTGGAAGCATTGAGGTGAGATGAGGATAAACTTTCCAGAAGGTCATCACCTTACCATGAAGATGGCCTGCTGCTGCAGCACTAGCGTTGCCACATCCCGGCCCATTTCACTTCCCCCCCCCCCATTCCAGGTACTGTACTATTTGACTTATTCTCCAGGATACATCTAAGGGTTACTGTGGTCACGCAGGTTTCTGAACTCCTCCGAATGTCAGTCAGTTCAAACCCCCAGATACAAAACGGAGATGAAACACCTTGTTCATCTTCTGAAGTCATTTACGAAATGGTACTGAAAGGACTAAATCCTGCTGAAAGTGTTACCCAAGCATCATTGCTTTTTTAAAAATCGGGTAAACGGGTGACTGGAGTGAAAAATGCTTCTTCAGAAATGACACCATTAAACCGGAGATGCCGACATGACTCAGCAAAACACCCCTAGTTTGGGTCCCAAATGGTTTCTGATAGTGAAGGAACTTCAAGGAAGATCTGACCTCTTCCCTCAAATGCCTCTTTACACAGAGGCCTTACAGCACAATTCCGCAAATATCCTCGAAACGCCCCGACGGCGGATGGCACTCTGTTTTACCATATTCCTACTAACGGCCGCTGCCGATGCGTTTCCGGTAGAATCCGGCCAGGAGCAAATTAAAAAAAAATCACGCAGCCAACCTGTCGGCCCACACGAAACGAATAAATGAATGACAAAATATGCTAAGCAGTCGGGGAAATTTGTCCGACTCTTGGCACAGTACCAAACAAATCTGGGGATGTTAATAAATGACGCAAAGCAACTAACCGAATACTGGGAATGAAAAATTTTAACTTGGAGGCACCCGGGAAGGACAACTGCATCTACATCTCAGGTTTCGTAGACGTTTCCTTGGTGAGCAAAGTCATGGAGCCTAACTACTCGACCATCTGCCAAAGCACAGTTTGAAAAGCTCCCGCTCTTGTTCGCGTTCTTTTGTTGTCCGTTAATCAAAATTGGTGAAAGGGTTTCCGAGTGGTTGCTAGGACTTGAAAGGCGAGTGGTGTGCGCACCTTCGGCTGGGCGGCCCCGGGAGCCGCGATTGTGGAACCGGGGTGCTTGTGCGGCACAGGATTTCACCGCCTTATCGGCCTCACCGAACGGAAGTGAGATTAACATTCTGAGGCGTGAAACGGTAAGACTCGGCGTCTCCTGTCCTTTGCTGCTGTGTCAGACCTCGGGCTCCTCCAGAATTGCGAGAGCGGGTAGATGTGCCCGTGCATGTAACCCGTGCTACCGCTGGGGCTGCTGTAGTTCAAGCCCCGGGAAGATGAACAGACACAGACCTTTTGGGAGGACCAAAGGCCATTCTGATTGCCTCCAAGCTGGAAGCCTGGAAGATGAGAGAAATGAGGCAAAGACTCTTGCAAAGTTGAGAATCAAAGTAAATGCAAAGCAACCCTGAGGTTCACACACGCTAACCTCAATTCAGGTCATCCCCTCCAATAGATCGAATAGCTCCATGTTCTCAGACAGTAGTAAGAGCTTGAGGAAGGAATGGGGTCTGAGTTCTATAATGAGACACATCTCCTGCTCCCAGCAGACGTTCTGCCTGAGATAACAGGAGGGACAGGCAGGGAGCAATAGAACAATCCTCGTGTCCAGCCAGGAGTTGGAGCAGCTCTCGCGTGTCTGCACCCAGCGCGGGGCCATGAGGTCAACACCGCTTTCCTAGATGTTCATTCTTTCATCTGTGGAAGTTAAGCAAATTGCCTTGAACGGCAACAGATTGCATCTCTTCTCCTTCTGTCAGCCACCTTTCCCTCTGCGATGTTCTCTGCACCCTCACAGTTTGCCAGCGTTCACCAGCGTTTGGGGCCTCGGGACATACCAGTGACAGTGACGGTCTCCCTCTTCAGCTTCAAAAGATGCTACATCTTAGGATTCCACAACAAAAAAATAAAAACAATTTATAATATTTCACATCACATACACAGCATGTCGCAAAGAGCGTAAGACTGCGCTTGGTCTCCTCTTGTCACAGCAACACCAGGAGAGCTCCGTCATTCCTCATTTTCCTTGAGCCCCTCGCACCCCCCATCACACAACATCTGGCCGACGTGAGATCCAGAGACCCCCAGCAAGACATCCGGCCTGCACAGCCATTCACTCTGACCCAAACAAAACCCATGAACGTCCCGTACTCTCCCAGCTGAGCCTTTTTACCATCGTCGTGGGTTTTTTTCCAAACTTATCCTCTGCCATTTTCTTTTGGCTCATCTTAAAAGTGAAGGTGTCGGTTACAGAATCACTGTCACTTATTAAAACTTGCTCAGGTGTAGAAGCTAAGACAGACAAACTGTGTCTGACATTAAATAACTGTCTTCGCCAGGGAAGTAATCTGGTGTAATTATGTGTGACAGGAGGAGATGTCCCTCTCCGAGTCTCTCACACGCCTGAGCCTCGCTCATGGTGATGGGAATAGGATCAGCGCCTCTTCGCTTTGAAGCTTGGCACTGGTCACCCTCTGCTTTGTGGTGGTAACAAAACCAAATTGTGAAGGAGCTCCAGATGGCGGCATCCAAGTGGCAGGCTGAGATGTACAGAGCTGTGGATCACAGATCTAGACCCCAGAGGTTCCCACGTGTCCTTCTGCTTGTCCATTTTACTTCAGTAAAATGTTAAAGTTGATCCACTGTAAACCTCGAGGCACCAGACCTTTCAGCTATGTCACTCTGGCCCTACATTTTGCAAACCTGATGTATATGTATAGCATATCAAAAAAGGAAGAAGGTGGACATCGAGAAAGGAATACTAGATTCAGAAGGTTATTAAACGTGAAAGAGAAGATTTGGAGTAGAAAAACATCCTGAGATCATCCCAATCGGCATCTCCCAGAGTCTGTAGATGCAGCGACCCAGGTTGACCTCGGCACTAGCCCTCTTGGAGGCTCACAAAGGGCTGCCTGTGGTTTGAATCAGGGGTTCTGCTCACACCAGAGGGGGTCAACGGGAAGCCTAGTGGTGGGTTTGCATGTCCTGAACAGCAGAACAGCAGTTTTTGTTGTTCCATTTTTCATAATTTAGCTTCACTTCACCGGTCCCAGAGCTACACGTTTCAGTACTTCCAACTCCAGGGTCTAATCGTGAACTGCTTGACAAATCTCCCCCCAACTTGCAGAACTTACGACATTGTCTGCGGCCAAAGAGCAGAGATTCTCACTCGTAAATTTGAATAAACTAAAGGAACGCAACAGACATCAGAGATCTGGAAGGTTTGCTTATTATACCTTGAGGATGACAAGAGATTTCCCCACTGCCTCATGACTTCAGATTCAGTTGGAGGGTCTAATCCTGCTTCGGGCCCAGTTGGTCCGTAACGTCCAGATGGAGAAGGATAGATTCACTCTTCATATTCCTCAGCATTTTTCGCCAGGTTACTTATTGGTTCTTACGAACTCCTCCAGATTTCTTAGCATGCAGATGGGAATACGGCAAGCAGGGAGTGAGCAAATAAATCACACTATATCTACAGTGTTTGCTTCCCCCTGAGGAGGCCAGAAGATGCCTCCTTACTCCCCCGTGTCTGTTTGAACAGGTCATCCAGATCACTTCCCAGCAGCCCTGTCATGAGGAGGGGGGTTGATGCCAGGAGGCCTTCCCAGACCTGCCCTGCACGAGCTCTGTCAGTTAATAAAAAGGCTCAAGAAATAAACAGTTACAAAAAAAGGAAAAAAACACGTTTCGTTCCCATATTTCATCTTCCGTGTGGGTGTGATCTGACCTGCGTGAACCTTCTCCTTCTGCAGTCCAGCATCCTTCACAAAAAGCGTCATCTTCCTGTCCTGTGCTGTTCCTCACACTTCGGAGCCCCATCCCATTTCAAGCACTGTAGAAGCTGCGCTTTCTGTGTTGTTCTTCAGGGTGAAACTACAGACTGGTTAGGGTCCGGTTAGGGTTAACGTTACCTCGATGTTATCACAGCATTGTTATAATGTTACTATACTGTTAGGGCTAGGTTAGGGGTTAGGTGTTAAGATTAGGTTAAGAAAAGAAACTTTCCATCCCATTGTTTCAGGGTGGGAAAAGTTTTGCTGGCACTGCCACATTATCCTCCAGGTCCTTAGGGTTATGGTTAGGGTTAGGGTTAGGGTTAGGATTAGGGTTAGGGGTTAGGGTTGGGGTTGGGGTTGAGGTTAGGGTTAGGGTTAGGGTTAGGATTAGGGTCAGGTCTTAGTGTTAGGAAAATTAACCACATATAAATACTACAGTATGGCTGGAGAAAACCGCAAACAGGAAAGGGCTCTCAGTTATTGAGTTTTGTCCACAACCAGACCGCATCTGCGGAGGAAAAAGTGAATATTTTTAATGAAGTGTAAAATACCCTTCAGGGGCTGCATTCTACATGCTGTAGTGTTTACTTGCTGCCTCTCTGGAGGCCATATTTAGACTGGACACAGGTGCTGTAACACCAGCGTCGCGATAGACTTGAGCAGTCAGTCCTTACAATTGTTTTCTGTATTCTGTATGTTCACCGCATTTGCCACTGTTTGCACAAGGGAGAGACTCGGATTTTCACCCACGAGTTATTCTTACAATCACAGTCTAAACCTTTGTTTATGTATAACACGAGACAGAAGAATAGTGTCATAACAGGGTGAAGCACTACTGTCTCTGTGTGAGTTGCCTGCTTGTTCTACAGTGAGTGTCAAGTTTTTATTTCTAAGGGACCTGTGTTGTTTGTGTCGGTGGTCAAGGCAAGAAAGAGATGAGGAGGTGAAGAGCTCCAGGAGAGG
Organism: Arapaima gigas; assembly: GCA_900497675.1. NCBI lineage: Eukaryota > Metazoa > Chordata > Actinopteri > Osteoglossiformes > Osteoglossidae > Arapaima > Arapaima gigas. The sequence goes on from UFQX01000316.1 coordinate 414,878, forward strand.
CGAGTCTCTAGCACCGCTTTGCCTGAAGCTGCAAGTTATCTTTTTTGCTTAGGTAACATCTAAGTGCCTTGACATTTCCCTCATTCATGCAGCCAAAAGATTTTACTGTAGTATATTTGGTTACTTTGCTCTGAGGTGCTTCAGCACAGGCCCTATTTGGATATGATCTGGCAGAGTTCAAGTCACACAATCATCTCCTTGTTACACCATCAGCTGCTTCGATCGTTTTTCTCCTTTAAGACATGCTGAGGTTTGCTTTGCGGCCCAGAAGGTGGTTTAATGTGCAGATTACTGGCTTGGTTCAATTACCTGATCCAGGCGAGAGGTCAATCGTTCAGGCTGGTTGTTTCTCGTACGGCAAATGAACCCAAGGAGTTCAAGTTGAAGCCACTCCAGAGAGGACAGCCTTGACTCTGTCGGGGACTGTTAATACTCACATCATGCTTTGCGAGGACCATTGTGAACCTGCCTGGATGTGAGGATTTCTCTGCAAATGATATCCGCTGCCAAACAAAAGCTTTACATCACTCCCACCAGGAGAGACCTGGCTCTGTTTCTAAGATCTACCTGGTCGCTTTAGAAGGTGCAAACATCTAACCACTCACTCAGAGAAAGGACACTCTGCTCTATGGTGGCACTCATCTGATTCATAATCTGTCTCATTTCTGCAAATGACAGAGAGTGATGACAGGCAGCTTCTTCAAGACACGTTTGAAAATATAATTAGGCAGGGGTGTCACAACCATCTTGCCAGCGCTCTGGAAAACAAGGCCAGTAATTGAGATGTTATCTCTGTGGGCGACGTGCAACCATCGTGTGCCGTGGAAACAGGTGACCATAGCAACAGGGGGCAATGAGCCCCATATCTGAAACGATCAGGTCACCGTTTATTAGGCTTCCGCTCGTGTTTGTCAACCTCCTCGTGAGGGACACGTCTACAACCAGATACGGGTCATCCCTTGTTCGTGTGCTGCCACTCCTGGGCGTTTCACGTCCGCACTATAGGTTCCATTTATAAGTGGTGGTTATATTTCTGAGACGCCAGAGCGGGGAGTTAAAAAGCAGGCGTTCAAAGTCATTTTGAGTGAAAAAGAGTGGAAGTTTCAGATCAAGCAGGAACGTCATGTCAGTTATACGTACCAGAAGTTGACAGCTTCGTAGTAAGGTTGCTTAAGCCTGGCGATTCCAGTGTGGGAAGTGAGCAGCAGTCCTGCCCTTTAGTCTCTGTAACATATTGGCTCCTGGGTGTCTGTGTCCAGGGGAAAGATGGGCACTGAAAGCCGAGCAGAAATAAGCCATTTCCACAGATCTTCACGATAATCGGTCTTACTGCATTTGCCGTCTTATATAATTGTCAGGTCGGCTGGACAGACCGACTCAAAAGGGCAAGTGAACATTCAAACACATCCAAACCATCTTGGTCGCATGGGGCTACAGTTAATAAAGGCCACGTACACACAGGCGCGGGCGAAACTATTGGCACCCTTGCACTTAATTCAAATTAGGCATCATTCTTCCCGAAAAGTGTTGATAAAATTAGATCCTTTGTCACCCATAGATGCATTTCTTCAGTTAACCTGAGGAGGTTAGAAAGAAGGTAACAGCCAAGCATGGTCAACATAAAGAACACCTCCAAAGAGCCTGATGTGTTCAAAAGACCATCTCCAAAGAGCCTGATGTCCACCGTTGCTAATATTATCAAAAAGTTTAAGGCCCCGAGACTGTAGCCAACATCCCTGGATGTGGCTGCAAGAGAAAAACTAATTCAAGATTGAAGGGGAAAATTGTTCAAATGATCGAGGTAGAACCAATGAAAACATCAAAACAGATTGAAGCTGACCTTCGAGGTCAAGATGTTCAGTTTCGACTCTCACCGTCTGTTCCAGTCTGAATGAAAATGGGCTCCATGGTAGAGAACCCAGAAACACAAAAAACCCTGAATAGAGTTTCCCAAAATGCATGTTGACAACCACAGTCCTTCCAGGAGAAGGTCCTTTGGACAGACAAAACAAAATGAGAGCTTTTTGGTAAAACCTACTAACTCTATGTTCACACAAAAACAAAAGAAGATTTTCAAAGAAAAGAACACCATCCCTACTGTGAATCGTGGAGGAGCTCGGTGATGCTTGGGGTTGCTTTGCGTCTCTGGAACCCGGGGGCCTTGAACCTGTGCAGGACATAATAAAAACAGAGGACTATCAAGGTGTTTTGGAGCAAAATGTGCAGCCCAGTTTCTGAAAGCTGTGTCTTAGTCCCAGCTCCAACGTGGGTCCTACAGCAAGAGAAAGACCCAAAACACACCTCAAAAAGCACCCAGAATGGATGAGGTGAAAACACTGGACCCTGCTGAGGTGAAGTGATATGAGTCCTGATCTGAGTTCTATACAACATCTATGGAAAGAGCTGAAACTCGCAGTTGGGAGAAGTAGCCATCACACCTGAGAGAACTGGAGCAGTTTGCTGAAGAAGAGGCGCCCAAACTACCAGTGGAGATGTGTAGAAATCTCATTCAGAGCTACAGAAAGACCTTCACTGCAGTTATTGTCTCCAAAGCCTGTGCTACCAACCATATATATAAACTATACCCACGTCCATTCTTGGGTTATTGTGTTTTCATATTATCAGTTACCTGCTAGTATCATTATTGTAAGTCAGAGTTTATGATCTTATGACACTCTTATGCTTGAAAATTCATTTTAATGTTAGTTTAAGGAAGAAACTCTGAAGAAACTTGCTTCACAGTAGGACTGGAGGGCCTTTTAATGGGACTTAAAGACTTTCATTACCTCACGAAGGGTTTAGAAATCCCTGCTGCCGGGGACCTCGACCGTCTTGAGGGACCATTACTTAAGGGAAACATTCCCAACAAAAGTGTCCTGGCAGAACCCAGCAACAGTTATGAAACATCATAACCACAGTCCACGAGGTTTTCTATTTACAACACAGCCCCAAATACCCTACACGGCCACCGATGGGACAGCAGATGAGGTTGGCATGCAGGGTCGTATCTGGCAGAGCCTCACGCCCACAGGAGGATCCCGCAAAGCGAGGGGACGGGGGGGGACCATGCTAGTTGGGCAGCTGGAGAGAAACTTTGAACCACGTGTCAGGTCACCAGGAGAGGTCTGTACTATATATGAAGAACTTTCTTCCTGAAATCACAGGTCTCCACACCACGGTAATGCCACGGTGCTACAGCAGCCTTGGAGGAACAGCAGAGCGTGGCAAAAGCTGAAGCGTATGGTCCCAGCTTAGTGAGGAGGTGCTGCACGTCCGGGTCGTATCATGGTGTCATCATTCCTCACCCAGCGAGGCTTTCATTGGACAGCCGGTACAACATCTCGGGGTGGAAAAAACCAAGTAATGAGAAAAAATATGAGGACAAAGTGTCCCTGGAAACTTGACACAAGCAGATGTAGACAATTAAAGAGCAATGTGACAGGCGTGGCAGAAGCGCGACACGTCACCAAACATCCCTCCCACCTCCCGGGTCCCTGCCAAAGCTGTCCTGCGAGACGAGGTCCAGATGGAATAACTGGGAGAGGAGGACAGACCGGTTTAGCCAAAACGTTCAGCTACCGCAACCAAGAAAAGCCAGGGATTCGAGCGAAGAAATTCGCGGCAATAAACTTGTGAGCCAGGTTGATTTAGACCGTCTGCCATCCTCCTGCTCTGAAAACACCGGGTCTGGAACGCACAACTGTGCGGGACAGCGTGAAGAAAGAGTTGAGCACAGGCCTGCGCTGCCGGCTTCACATCCCTCCTCGATCCAGGACCTTCCTCGAAAATGTCCCCATATTTAAAGGTCGCATCGCGTTCAGAAACTACCCGATGTGGGACAAAATACATATTTAATGTACACACAGGCTGCACATGGTTGTATTTTTAAAAAATGCACCGTGCAAACTCAAAGCACAAGTGGTCTCAGCTTCAACTGCTGACGTGAAACTTTCCTTAAAACATGTTAAGGAAACAATAAATACACTGTAACAAGATCTTTCCAGCTCAGAGCAGAACATAAGATCATCAGACAAAAATGACTCTAAGTTGCCCCCTGCTGACCCCCCCCTCAGTGTTTACACAGTGATATAAAGTCCAAGTCAAGTGCTTGGATCAGGTTCTGCACAAGCTTCGAGTTAGTTTCTAAGTTCTCGTCAAATGGTTTTGAGGAACTTCCCCGGGGCAGAAGGCGTGTGGAGAAGCTGCTCTCCTGGGCAGCGTTGGTGCTGTGTCACGAGCAGCTGCTAGAGGGCAGTGTGGTACCAGTCAGCCTGGCTTTGCTTGGTACAAGATCTCTGTGAGAGGAGGCCTGCCCCGGCACCCCTGCTTCTCGCCTGCATGGACGAGGCAGGGTCTTTGGCCCTTTTCCCCACATTCCACCACCCCACCTCACAACAACCTTGCTGGGATTTGAACCACGGAAGTCCTCGCTGGTGAGCTTTGTTTTCTTCGGTGTTCCTTCTCAAGACCACCATTCGCCCTGACAGACCCAACCGACAACACAGGGCTTTTCCTTGGGTGATGGCAGACAGGAGATGTGACTTTACTGGAGATGAATTAATACATTTTGACCGGGTTCTTCAGTGGTTAGGGAGCTGCTATATGCAGAGCACTTGGGGATACTGGAACCGCCCTTTGAAAGCACTGTCAAATGGCAGAAGGAGCTTTACAACTCCCCAGGCGAAGCTTTTGGTTTCCTGAGAACGGTCTGGTTCACTGATGGACAACATAAGCATCGTGAGTGAAAATACAGGACAGAAGCTCCTGAGGAGTTTGTAGATTTTTGATGGGCCCAAATTGTAATCGTGTGGGGAAGTGAGGGGACGGGAGTCGGGGTTTGGACTGGTGACGCAAGACTGAACACAGTCCGTCTGTGGCTTTCAAAAGGTAGCGACGGAATGTCCGAGCTGCAGAAAGGAGAGAGCCGATTTACTTCTATCGCCGCAATGATCTTGCAGTAGATTCCATACAACACCTTCTTGCCTGGGTCACCTTCCACTGGGATCAGTGGATGAACAATGAACCAACTTCCAGAAGCAGGTCCACCCACCCAGCACCTTGACAGCAACACTCTGGATCTTTCCGCTCAGCGACTGCCAACGTACCATCCAGCATCCCTGGAGAACGGGAAAACAAATGGGTATAAACACAAGTCCACAAATCTTCACGAAGCCCGTTTCTCTCTAATGGCTCCCATCTCTGGATGTAGAACGTGAACTTGGTGCAAGCCTGGCACTGGTTGAGAGAGTTGGCACCTGACAGCTGCTCTTGGATTTAATATCACGTTTTGTGAGCAACACACGGTTGCTGCCTTACGGCTTTCAGCGGATCCTTTCCTTGCCTCTTTAATGTCATCAACAAGATTGGAATGAGAAGAACATGGGAAAACTTGAATAAACTATGAGAGAAACAGGAAGGAAATCAGTACTAAATTCTTACGCCTTTATGTGATTTTTGGCTCTCAGATGGTTCATTAGTCAGATGGACATCAGATAGTGTCTAAAAATTTCGGACAGACTGCATCCACAAAAGGTTGGAGATGTGTGGGTCTTTTGTGATCAAAACTCTTTGCCCGGTGCTTCCTTCTGCCATGGAAATGACGCAATATGAATAAGCTGACATGGTGACTCATTTAATGCTTTAAGTGAATGCAGGTTGCTGGATAAAATATTGGACATCCATCCACGGAGCTGCTTCTCCTTTTTTACAACGTGAATCCACAGGTGCAACGACACTGCTGGAGCAACAGGAGGTCCAGGACCTCTGTTGAAAACTGTCTCAGCCGCGGCACTGGTGCGTTCCTATCCACGGGAATGAAGGATTTGAGAAACCACTCCATCATCCTTTTTTTCCTGGACATGCAAGCTCTGTTGAAGAACGAGATGAGGTCTGAAGCATTGTCTCAAACCATCACACTTGGAGGTGTTTCCCTCTGAGCAAAATGCTGGAAATATTGGGAAGTTCCTCCAACAGGACTTTTCATCCACCATCGACTGTTGTCACGTCACAAAGAAAAGCAAAATTACAACCTTGTGGTCCGTGGAAGCCTCAAAAGAGGTTAAGTTGTTTCTTTCATATCCTAAAATTTTTTTCTCTTTTATTTATCTTCTTCTTATCCTAAGAGGCTTGTACATCGATTACAAATGGGAACTCTTCTCGTTCTCATAGCTATGGCAACATACCAAGCATTTCTCCTCTGCATGGCAGAACGTGGAGCTCGGGAAAAGCACCCCTCCAAAGCAGCGACTTCTGAAGAGCCCCCAATTTTCTCACAGTGTCTTGAGGCATTTCCTGGTATGCATTTTCAGCCTGGTGACCCAGACATGGAGGTCTCCTCTTCCTCCTCTTCCTTCCCCCTCCTCCCCTGCTGTAAGAAATCGAAAACAAACAGTAGAAACGTGGAGAAATCAAATAAGTCATGATTCTATTGTAATGTGCAAAGTGTGTCCATGCGTGGTGAGGAGGAAGCAGGAGGGAGGGATTGACAGTAGTATGGAAATGCAACGCTGAACAACGTGCCAGCAGCTTCCTCACAAGTGGTAGGGGGACACACTCAGCCAACCTGACAAACACGGCACCCTCTCGCAGGAGACAAATGAAGAACAGACCAGCCTCAGGTCTTCAAACACGGCACACGGAACACGCAGGAAGCAGATGTCTTGCCATTTGTCCAAATCTCTTTTACCGGAATTTAACCTTCGCCGCCTGCAAGCGCCTGTTGCTCACACAATGTCACGGAACTGGATCGCCTTTGAGCCTTTAAACTTCTCATCAATTCAGATAAACTTTTTCAACTTCTCAGTTTCTATACTTGAATTCTTCTTTGAACCATTTCTAATAAGTCTTGTTTTTTTAGCACAAGTATGGATGATACGTATATATGAAGCCTCGCAACTTGGTACTGTTAGCACAGATGATGTGGTGCTGGGTGAGGGCTTTGAGTCCAGCCCAGGGTGCGTTGAGTTTGTATGTTCTTCCCTTGTTTGTACCCCTCAAACATGCACAGAAGCAAAACAACTGGTAGAAACCACACCAGAGGTGACCTACACCCATTCTTACCACAGTTGCTCCCAGGGCGTAGGTGGCACAGAGCTCAGAGCCAAAGCTGGAAAGGGTTCCAGTCCCTGCTCCTTTAGCACGACCAAGATGTTCACCCTGGACTTGATACAACAAAGTCCTAAATAAAATAATTCCACTAATTCAAATCAAACCTTCAGTGTCACCCATTTATACGGAAGTGGATGACAATAATAAATTAGAATTAACCTCACTTGTACTTCTACTTGTAACAATAGAAACCTCATGACTGCGTAAATCTGCTAGAGCAGCTTGTGTGGTAACACTCTTGTGAAAGTGCCGGCTGGAAAGCACCGCAGGTGTCACCATCAGCCGCCCATAAGCGTGACGTGCCACTAATGTTTCTGCAGCTTGCCGCCTAATCTCTGGATCAGGTTTAACATTCTGTGGCAGGGTGAGAGATAGCTGTAGCGTCGCACCGGGGGAGGCGAAAGGCAAACAGAGCGGCAGCCAAAGGAAAATGACCTCAGTCCGGCTCTGAAACAAGCCACCGAAACCAAGGTTACCTGCAAACTGCTCTCCTAAACCAGGAGGAGAATCCGACTGCTTGGAAAGAGCCCGGGCCTCCAAAGGGATAATCTGAACGTCCAACAGAAGGTGGGTGGAATACACAAAGAGGACATGAGCACCAGTGATGTGACACCTCACGCCAACCACAAAGGAGGGAACCTGTTCTTCAGGGGCTTCCGATCCTCGGCCCCCGTAGTCGTGCAGTAATGAAACAGCAGTCGCAGCCAACTGACTTTTCCCACGTCTACCACGGTACTCCTATGACCGCAGTACAGTAGCCCACTGGAATCTTTTGAAGTGTAAGGATCAGCAAAGCCATCGCAACCTTTCGTGGAGGGAAAATGTCTCTGGCAGCTACCGCAGGATCACCTGATTTTTATTGCTTTTCCGTTTGATGTGGCACGCAACTCTGAGGCCAGCAGAGTGTGAAGAAATGGAGGAAAGCAGGACTCCTTATTCTTCTGCTCTGGCTGTCACCCAGCAAACCGCCATATACTGGACAGTGTTTTAATACACACTTGCCAGCCACTTTATTAGGAACACCATTCTAGGACCCCCACTATGCTCTCAGAAGAGCCTGAATTGTTTGTGGCACGGATTCAACAAGGTGCTGGAAACGTTCCTTAGAGATTCTGGTCCATGTTGACACGATTACATCATGTATTTGCTTCAGTGTTGCCAGGTGCACAGTGATGCTGCCAATCTGCTTCTCTACCACATCCTAAATGTGCTGTACTGGATTCAGACCTGATGTACTGAACTCATTATCATGTTCAAGGAGCTGGTTTGAGATGATTTGTGATCTGTCACCTGGTGCATTTTCATGCTCATCATAAAAGAATTCATATGGTCACCAACAATGTATGAGGAGCCCCAGTATGTCCATAGAAAACATTCCCTTCACCATTACACCACCACCAGCAGCCTGAGCTGTTGGCACGAGGCAAGTTGGAACCCAGTGTGGGTCTTCTGCTGTTCTAGCCCATCCAACACAAAGTTCAACATGTCGTATGTTCAGAGATGCTTTTCTGCCCACCACTGTAAAGAGTTATCTGACTTTGTGTAGCCTTCCTGTCAGCTCGTACCAGTCTGACCGTTCTCCTCTGACCTCTTCCAGTAACAAGGTGTTTCTGGCCACAGAACTGCCGCTTGCTGGATGCTTTTTGTTTTTCACACCACTTTGTGTCGACTCCGGAGACTCTGGTTGTGTGTGACAATTAGAGTAGAACAGCACTTTCTGAAATACTCAAACCACCCCGCCTGGCACCAACAACCACGGTTAAAGTACTTAGATCACATTTTTCCCCCGTTCTGAAGTTTGATGTGAACATTCACTGAAGCTCATGACCCATATTGCAGGAGTCTATGCTGCTGCCACCTGATTGGCTGATTAGATGTGAACGAGGAGGTGTACGTGTGTTCCTAATAAAGTGGCCAGTGAGTGTATTTGCCAGTGCTTGTGTGAAACAAAGATAAAGGGAAAAAGGGCTCCTGCCATAAAATTATTCATTTATCCTAAAGTTTAGGGCTGATGTTTTGAGATGAGGGGATTTTTCTGGGGGGGGGGGGGAGGATCAAACGTTTCGGTGGGTCAGTGTGGTGAACAAACTGACCACTGTGTGACCATCCAGCGTAGAAGGCAGGAACCGCCACTGGAAATCATCTCCGAACAGGTAACCAGCCCTGGGAAAGTGTTTGACACTTTTGCACCATTCTGCACTACCGAGGCAACCCCCGTACTTCTGAATCCCCCCCCCCTTACCCTCTCTCTCTCTCTCTCTCTCTCTCTCTCTCTCTCTCTCTCTCTCTCTCTCCCTGTCCCTGTCTCACACCGTCTCTCTCTCTCGCCCTCCACTTCTGTCCCTCTCTCTATTTCACTCTCTGTCCTTCTCTGTTTCTCTCTCCCACTCCCCCTTCTCTCTCTATCTCTCTTTTTCACTCTCCCTCTCTCCCTCCCACCCTCCCACCCTGTGCTGTAGAGCAAATGCCTGCTCCTGCTGGACTCCATCTCACTTGCTCTCCCTGCCTGCCTGGCTGCGGAACAGGGGATCTCCTCTCTCCGCTCACCGTTCTTCTGCACATCCGACAGCTTCTCCAAAAAATATACCAGCCCCCCCACCCCCTACGTTTTTTCTTACTTCTCATTTCTGCTTGAGTGTTTCTCAGCACTGTTTTTGCTTTTCATCATCATTTATTTATTTATCTTTTTTTGCCTTCACGCTTTTGTCAGAAACTTTTGACAGTCTCAGCGTCGGGAACCAAAGTTTTAGATGCCCGTAAAGCAGCTCTTCCTCATGTTTGCCTGCTCTTCAGCAGGCTGTCAGGGTCCTGCTGCTGCCTGAAGGCCAAGCATTAAAAATTGACTTTTTGTGAATCCAAAAAAATTTTCTCACCAAATGCATCCTTGTGATCATCTGGAGGTGAAGGAGCTACTGGCTGCACACGCACTACATCAAAGGAGCTATGAGTTAGACAACAGCGTCAGAAGATAAAGGGTGAACCTCTGCCACCAAGGACTGTCCCCTGCTGCACAGAGTCGAGGTAAGTCGCACAGATTGTTACTGCGGCTCCTGGGGTCTTGCTGCGCTGCGTGCTGCTCGGACGGCGACGGCACGGCGGCGGTTTCCATCGGGCTCAACATTATCGACTCTCGTGGAAGTGGGACGGCGTGTCAGACAGACGTGGCGATCGGGCTGGTGACAGTGAGGTCGTCCTTTTTCAAAAGGGACCCTTTCAGTGCTGTTCGTGCTGGATTCTTCACGCTGGTTTGTTTCAAGCACATCATTTCCTCGTGAGAAAAGCAGTTCGGAGGCAGTTGAGAACTATTTGCCGACACTTATTATAAGCACACACACTTGCACACGCTTGTGACTTCACGTAGAGCTAGAATTTTTCCTTCTAAACCATTTATGTGGTTCTGGTTTGCTTCTGTTGTTCTTGCTGCTCAGGAATGATGACCACTGTGGCCACGGAGCCCTTGGCAGTGCTGGTGGAGAGGATCCCCAACGCCACTAATCCCCCGCAAAACAGCTCCTCCGAGGACATGGCTGCAACCTTTACCATCAGCAGCATCCTGTCCGTCATGTGTCTGGCTGGTGTGTCCGGGAACATCTACACGCTGGTGGTCATGTGCCACTCCATGCGCTCGGCCGCCTCCATGTATATCTACATCATCAACCTGGCGCTGGCAGACCTCCTCTACCTGTTGACCATCCCCTTCGTGGTGTGCACCTACTTCCTCAAAGGCTGGCACTTTGGGGAGGCCGGCTGCCGCGTGCTCATCAGCATAGACTTCCTCACCATGCACGCGAGTATCTTCACGTTGACGGTCATGAGCACAGAGCGCTACTTCGCTGTCCTCAAGCCCTTGGATACCGTAAAGCGCTCCAAGAGCTATCGCAAGGCCATAGCGCTCTTTGTGTGGGCAGCCTCCCTTGTGCTCACCCTGCCCATGATCATAAGCATCCAGCTTAAACAGGTGGCCAAGAAGCTCATGTGCCAACCAACCATAAGTCCACATTCCTATCAGATCTACATCTCCATTCTCTTCTGCACCAGTATTGTGGCTCCTGGCATGATCATCGGCTACCTTTACATCCGTCTAGCACGGACCTACTGGATCTCCCAGACGGAAACTTTCAAGCAGACTAAGAAGCTGCCTAATCAGAAGGTGCTCTACTTGATCTTCACAATCGTTCTCCTCTTCTGGGCCTGCTTCTTGCCCTTTTGGATCTGGCAGCTCCTAAACCAGTTCTACCCATCGCTGTCCCTGTCCCTCTCCAACAAGGCCATGCGGAACATCAACTACCTGACCACTTGTCTCACCTACAGCAACAGCTGCATCAACCCGTTCCTCTACACGCTGCTCACCAAGAACTACAAGGAGTACCTGCGCAAGCACCAGCGGAGCTGGACGGCCAGCAGCTACTTCACCCGGAGGAGCCGCTTTCAGAGATCCCCGCGGCGGTCCCTGTCATCCAGCAGCCAGCAGTGCACCGAGAACTTTGTGCTTGCCCACGCCACTCGTGCCAACCACAGCAGCCTGTGAGGTAGGTTCTGAGCTCGCCTGAGTTTCTGCACTCCCACCGCCCTGCTCTTTGTCAGCTCTTTGGGTTAGCCTGCTCGTGGTCGGGGTCTTTTACGGCTTCTTTTTTCCTCAATATTCAAGTCGATTTCATTGGTTCTGCTCAGATGTCCAGAACGTGTTTCTTCACCTTCACCTGCAAGCTGTGGCCTGCCTGTGCTGGTTTGCGTGGTCTACATTTGACAAGGCGGTACGGCGACCCCTCAGTATCCGAACTCTCCCTATCCAAATTTTTGTTATTACTCTCTTAATACTTATATATCTGTGTGTGATGGAAACTTTTCCAACAACGATTTTTTGCTGAAGTTTATCTGCAATTTAAAAAAAATCATAAATAAAAATCAAAATTAAAAAATAAACAAAAAAACACCATACAGTGTCATACAGTGTACAGATTGTGGAAAAAAAAAACAAATTGTCATTCAACCCGTCGTAAGACTGAAGCGGGGCTGCGAACCTCTCGCCTCCCGTGCAGAACGCGGTGACCGACGTGTGAGATGCGCTGCACTGTACACACAGCACCGCGGTATAAACACCACATTCGTGACCAAGAGGTAACTGGAGTTTACAGTGTTTTACCGCACTGAAGTCATGGCTCCGTGGTTATTTAGGTGTGTTTCGGTGGGCCGGGGGCGCCTTATTTATTTACCCCCCCCCGCGCTTCAAAATGATAGGAAACAGACACTCGGCATCGGGATTTTGGGATCGAATTTCATTAGATTCGGATCCCGAGGAATTTCGGTGCACGAGTGGTCTTCTGCGTTTTGTGTGTTTCTTCCCCAAACTGGGGCTTAGCTGAGAATCTGCCAGAACAGTGAACCACGGGAGAAGAAGGACGTCTGCGTTTTACCTGGAGCCACAGGGCGCCGAGGGAGAAGACGTGCGCAAGCGCAGACGGGCACGGGATCGATCCCAGACAACATCAGGCACGTCGCGCTGATCCTGCAACCACACGAGAAGCTTCTGTCAAACCAGTGAACCACAATAAGGTGCCGACAGGCTCAAAACCGGATGAATTTTCTGGTGTCGGGCAGCATTCTGTGCGTACAAAGTGGAACGTAAATATGAAAAGGACGTGTGTACAATTTAACGGCTCCATTTTTTCCCTTCGCCCCACTTGTCGCTTTGGGGGTTTCCGTTCTGGCCCGTATGCCCACCTGTATCGGCTGTTTTCTGCGTCGAGACGCTGATCTGAACGTGGACCCGTTTGTTTAAATCCAAACAGCCCGGGGGTTTTTTTCTCACGCGCGTCGAGCTGCGGTGGGTCTTGTCAGACCAGGAGAAAAACAATCGGATAAAAACGATGCCGATCAGAAATGGGACCGAGGCGCTCCGGTGGAAATCCTGCCAAGATACGATCGCGGAAGAAGATGCTGAAGGATCGAACACGTCGGCCGTTCGCGGCGGGCTGTTGATCTGGGAGGTTTCGGACGTAAAAGGGCGGCAAAGTGAAACGTTTGCACGTAACAATGGATAAAAATCACGGATGGTGTTAAAGAAAGCCACGGTGAGAACGTGAAGGTCCTGGAGCTCCAGTGGCTGTTGTGGAATCACTGGGCTGTGAAACTACACCCTGGTGGGACACCAGTCCATGCAGGGTGGCCCCACACACACACACAGTTATTTAGGCCACTTAACCTCAAACTGAACCAGATCCGAACCCATGCCCAACCGGCCCAGGCGCTCAATGTGTTGCCACTGTGTTGCCATGGAAATAAATAAGGGGAAAAAAAAGGTTGAACCTTTTTTCCGTAAGAAATAAACGGAAGGAATTTGCCTAAAGGGTCCGTGCGACCGGCAAATTTCCCTGGTTGTGTGAGGAATGAGCGTATTTATATTTCAGCCCCTTTTTACACGAAGGGACGGTCCGGCAGTTTTGGGGTTTTTCGACAGACTGAGCCGCTGATCTCTCTCTCTCTTTCTCACGCTGCCTTGACAGCCGAGATCCCAGCGCTCGTCGCCGGACACGTCCCTACATTTCCAGCAAGTTCTGCGAGAGCCTGGCCCTCCGTCCCACTACACAACCTCCTGTTCCTTTCAGCACCCCCCGTAGATGCTTAAGTTTCAGGTCGTATTCGACGTCGGGGCGACATCTCAAACAAACGGCGTCTGCAGCTCAGGAGAGAACAAGAACTTTCTGGGTTTGGGTTCCTCGTCGCAGAAAAACGCCGCTTTCGATTCCGAAGGAGTCGCTTTCGAGCAGAAACGTCCGTGTTATTTCCCTCGACCGACACCTCATGAGACCTTTCAGAGAAAAACTGTTTAGGAGGTCATTTCAGCCAGTTCACACATGCCTAGACTTGGGAATAATTTACTTTTGGACCGTCGTAAATAAATAGGAGGGAGAAGATGCTGGAAGAAGATGGAAGGTTTCCAGCACCCATATATCTTAAATTTTATTGCACTGGTGGCAAATGTCTAACAGGGCAACTGGCTTTTGACGTAAATCAAAAATGTTTTGTCGTCTGGAAAAAGGTCGACGTGGAAGTTGACGCGGCGCACGATCTGGGTTGCAGGAGAACGTTCGTGGAGGCAGAAGGTGTGAAGGCAGGAGGGGAGCGAACAGGAGGGGAGACGGTTTCGTGGAGGACGGTGGAGATGGAAAGAGGGTTTGTGGGGCAGAGGCCGGGCTGGGAGATGCTGGAGATGAGGAGTAAATGGAATAGAACTGTTAGGCTGAGCATCTCCAGGTCAGACGGCTGTGTTTACTGCCCTTTCTCCAAGAGCGGCACGTGGAACATTTTTCCTCTGAGCTCTGGCTAAAGTGTCAGCTATCTTTTATTCCCCTGCTAGGTCAGCGAAGGATCCCGTAAAGCCGGAACCCTCGATAAACGCGGCACAGATTAAAGTCAATTTCATGCATAAGTTACATGACTGTCAGGACCCGAACCCGCCTCCATTTGGCCAGGCTTTCTGCGAAATGGATAATTGTGTGAAAATGTTCTGGACTTAAAAAAATATATATTTTAACAAAAAAAGGGTCTCCTTCTAAATATGCACTGAAGTTTCACGACGCAGCCTGTTAGGCCGCGGTAAACTCTCACGTCTGCTCCTCAAGCTCCTCTTTCATGGGGTCTTCTTGATTTATACACATGAACTACACGTCAAAGTGCGTGAGCAGAGGTTCCGTTGCGACGGAACTGACCTGAAACGCGCCAGGCGAACAGGTCGGGAAAATACGAACGTTTTAATCACAGACGCCGGCCAGTCGATTAAACCGAGCGCTCAGGGTGGAATCTGCTCTGCACTCGCTGAGAATATCGGAGTGTCTCGTCCCTTCAGCTGCGTCCTACTGCTTATCCTTTAGGGTCAGCGATAGAGGGAAAGTCTATTCTGTCAACTGGAAGGTCCATGTTATTTTGAGTTCATTCACTGACAGTCCAGTCTAGTTCAGCTCAGCTCAATTCAGTTCAGCTCAGCTCAATTTTGCCCAGTTCAGTTCAGCTCAGCTCAGTGCAGTTCAGCTCAGCTCATTTTTGCTCAGTTCAGTTAGATCAGTTCAGTCCAGCTCAACTCAGCTCAGTTCAATTCAGCTCAGCTCAATTTTGCCCAGTTCAGCTCAGCTCAGTTCAGTTCAGCTCAACTCAGCTCAGTTCAGTTCAGCTCAGTTCAATTTTGCCCAGTTCAGTTCAGCTCAGCTCAATTTTGCTCAGTTCAGTTAGATCAATTCAGTCCAGCTCAACTCAGCTCAGTTCAGTTCAGCTCAGCTCAGTTTTGCCCAGTTCAGCTCAACTCAGTTCAGTTCAGCTCAGCTCATTTTTGCTCAGTTCAGTTAGATCAATTCAGTTCAGCTCAATTCACTTCAGTTCGGTGAATCGTCCATCTCTACAGCTGAAAACGCAACTCGGCCAAAAATTCTCTTTTCCTCCATCCGGCAGCAGCGATGCCACAGCAACCGATTCGTCGCTCCTGGAATCTGTCATCCAGGCGCTCGGGCTGCTGCTCCTCGACATGTTGCGGTCATTCAAAGAAGATGTGAATTGGGCCGCATCTGTTTGAAATACGTAGCATAGCAAACACTGAGAAGAAGACACACAAACGTGTGTTTAAAAGTACAGGTAGACCAAGGGAGAAAATGAGACTTATGGGCGGATTTAGCAGTGCCAGATGATGGAAGATATTCTTAGGGTGGTATCTTAAGGGAGGTTTGGGGAGAGGAGCATCGCACACTACCTGGAGGGTCATCATCTGAGCTGAGGGACATTTTTGTGGAGTCCAACACTAGGGGGCTCCACCTCCCCCTCGCTACACAACAATGCTTTTATGGACACAGGCGCACAAAAGCAGAACCCTTTTTCCCAAAAAAGTCTTCAACGACTTTTAGTGGTTGGTTACATTAAGCAGAACATCTTCACAGGATTAACATCTAATGCAGTCCAGTGGTCAAGGAGAAAAGGAGACCTGCGCTGCAAATTTAGAAATAAATTCAGCTCCGGCTATTTCAGTTGGACAACAGATAAGCTTTTTAATCCGCTTCGGCAGGATCTGTCTTATTTATTCTTTTAGTTAAAGGTCTCCTAAGAGATTTCAAGATGTGATGAAAAAAAATCTTACACACGTGCTGCCAACGCGCGAGTAAATTGAGATGAACTGGGTTTAATGGCTCCGCTGGCAGAGAACTTCAAAGCTGAGGGGATGGAAAGGTTCAGAGTCGCGGCAGGTCAGGTAATGCGGTGCGTTTGTTCTCGTCGCGCGAGACGTACAGCAGAAAATAAAGAGTAATTCCTTGAGAAAGTTAACCTTAATAAATATCAAAAAAGTGCAAAAAACCACCGGGCCGCCGCAGAAGTATTCGGACCCCCTGTAAATTATCGGCGTGTCCTGGACTAAAATATTAGACTTACACTTTTTTGTCAAGTCAGGAATTTTTCAGGAGCTCTTATGTTGAAATAGAAACTTTCAGATTCGGAATAGGTCATTTGTTTGGAGATATTTTAAGGAAAACGGAAAGCTAAGGCGTGAACTTTAATCTGACGACAAGAGCAGAAAGCTGAAGGTCCTACGGCGGCCCAAAGTCCTGACCTTGATCCCACTGAGAGTCTGACCGACCCCCCAGATGAAGGGGGAACGATAACCCGAAACCGTGTGCAGAACTGGTGCGCAGTTACCCCAGAAATCCTTCTATTCTGATCTTTCTGTTTCTGCAGCGAAAAGGTGGAATCTAAATATTAACGCGTGGGGTTTGAATACTTATGCGAGCGGCAAATTTCAGCTTTTCGTTTTCTTCCAACTTTCTACAGTCAAATCCACTGTTGGGAACTCCGAACGGGGTCTGAATACTTTTGCAAGCCGCCAGTCAAGTTGGCGAGTGAACGAGAAGTCAGAGGAGCGCGTGTGAAACACCCGTCTGCACGTTTCTGCAGAGTGACAACATCTTCTCTTCTCGCCTCGTCTTCTTTGCTCCTGCTCTCGAGGGAGGACTACGATCGTGGATGACAGTATAACAGCAAACACTGAACCGCTTCTATTCTTCTGCTGAAATTATTACTGTACCGTTTCTTATGTCAGTGGAAGCAGTTTGAAAACCGGTGCGAAGCAGTTAAAGGAGATCAACTGTAGTTTTCTGCGGTTTGTTAGGCTGAGTGTGGAAAGTGTAACACGAATTTGAACGGGAAAGCCAACCACAGAAGGCGTTCATTGGGTAATATGTCCCTGGAAGAAAGTTATTCTAATGCTAATGAAACATCTCACACTTGCAGAATTCATAACTGTTCAAGTACAGTAATACTGAGGAAGTAGAGACTTTTCGAGGTAAATATCCTGAAAGCTGTAGCTCTGCCTTGACGGATGTAACTTTATTATGTTTCTCCCCTTGCTGACAGTCGGAAGAATTTTGTGTACCCCCCCCCCCCCCCCCCCCCGCTTTTTTTACTCATTAAAAAAAAAAAAAAAAAAAAAAAACC
>UFQX01000316.1:432474-520203 GCA_900497675.1 Arapaima gigas
CCCCCCCCCCCCCCGCTGCCTGCTGTTATTCCCCACTGTTAACTACACTTGCTGCATTTCTGTCTCCTGCATCAAACCACACAACCCTCTACTACAACTTTGTGCCGGCATGATGGCACAGAGCCTTAGAGAAATGCAGTTAACTCAACTGAGCTGAACTGAACTAAACTGAACTGAACTGAGCTGAACTGAGCTGAACTGAGCTGATCTAAACTGAGCTGAACTGAACTGAACCGAGCTGAACCGAACTAAACCGAGCTGAACCGAGCTGAACCGAGCTGAACCGAACTAAACCGAGCTGAACTGAACTGAACTGAGCTGAACTGAGCTGATCTGAACTGAGCTGAACTGAACTGAACCGAGCTGAACCGAGCTGAACTGAACTAAACTGAACTGAACTGAGCTGATCTAAACTGAGCTGAACTGAACTAAATTGAACCGAACTGAGCTGAACTGAGCTGAACTGAGCTGAACTGAACTAAACTGAGCTGAACTGAGCTGAACTGAACTAAACAGCTGAACTGAGCTGAACTGAACTAAATTGAACCGAACTGAGCTGAACTAAACTAAACTGAGCTGAACTGAACTAAACTGAACTGAACTGAGTAGTTGTGGAGAGGAAAACAAAAAGCTCCCAACTGAAGAAGGGGTGAAAAATAATTCTCCACCGCCCCTGCTTGTCTGTCCTTCCATGGGGGACCTCTGAGGGTTTGAAAAGTAGAAAATATTGTCACGTCCATGAAAGCAGTTACAGTCTGTGGGAGCTGAAAGTCTTCATCCAGGTCCAGGTTAGTAATCCTGCTCAAAGAGGCACTTAGTACTTCTGGCAACATTATTTAGTGCTTTTTGCAGGTAGTTGTTGGTTCAGGGAAGAAGGAAAAAGAGAACAACTCATGGCTGCATGTTAGAAGGTGAGAGAGTGATGGGTTCTTAGTTACAATGGAGAATTTGGGGAAGTCGGTCTGTTTTTTTCGGGGGGGGGGGGTGGCACTGATTTTAATTTGGAATAATGGGAAATAAGCTGCCTATTCAACAGAGTAGGAATGCAAACGGGGGGCAGGTGGGATCCATCGCCCCCCTCCAGGTGTGATTCAGTAGGTTAGAATCATCTCAAACCCACAACCTGCCGTCGCCAGTTTCTGGCAGAAACTTCCCTGCTTTTGCGACAAGTCGGTGCTTAAATTGTTCTAGGGCCGCACGGCCGGTGCAGTTAAAGCTGGGTTCAGGCGAAATGACAAATGACAAGTGGAAGGTGGCATCTGTCACCTGGCATCACTCCTGAATGCGTCCCATCCTTCGTCCTTCCAAACCAAAGACGGCAAAAAGTAAAAAAGGAAAACGACCAAAGGGCCCAGAATGACTGCGAAAACGCTGGTCTACATGCGATCGCGGGTCTCAGAAACGTTACACCGACGTTTCGTGTCAGCGTCGTTCCACTTTTACCCCGGGTTTGGAACCGGCTTCTCGCGCCTGAATCGAAAAGATTAAAATGTGACACCTCAGTAAATAAGGAAGAAGAGCGACTTAAAGCGCCTTACAGGCAGCCTGCTTTGGGTCCCCGGCCAGAATTTTTTGGATGAACAACGAGTTGATTTTATTACACACTATGATCCAGCGACTGAACTCCTGCCATCCTGCGCTGCTCCCTGGCCGCCAGGAGGCCAGACGCCTCATCTAACTCACCGAGAGCCGAAGATCCAAAAATATCTACCCATTCTAACGTGTGTGTGTGTGTGTGTGTGTGTGTGTGTGTGTCCCGTCCCAGTTGCGACACATCAAGCACATGATTATTCGCATTTTTAAGTCTTACAGCAAAGTCTTTATTTTGATTTTTTGAAAATAATGTAAATAAAACACTGTTACCTCAGGGAGGCCGAAACGGAAGACGATGGTCCACAGGTGAAGAAAAATTGTTTGGACTTTCGTGGACTTTCTGCTCTTTTCATACATGTGTACAGTCTGCAAAAGTGGATCTTTTGGTCAAAGTAGCTCACAGAGCAGCAAATTTCAGTGATTTGTTAACAGGTTAACTGAAGGCTGCATACAGGTTAACTGCAGGATGCTGACAGGTTAACCACAGGTTGTCAACAGGTTAACTACAGGCTGCATACAGGTTAACTGCAGGATGCTGACAGGTTAACCACAGGTTGGCGACAGGTTAACTACAGGCTGCATACAGGTTAACTGGAGGATGCTGACAGGTTAACCACAGGTTGTCGACAGGTTAGCTAAAGGCTGCATACAGGTTAACCACAGGCTGCATATAGGTTAACCACAGGTTACCAACAGCTGGTGTCCATGTCACTGTAGGACTGAAATGCTGCCTTGTTTGCACTGTTGAGTCTAAACAGTAACAGTTTTCTTTTCCTCATTTGCTTGAATCCAGTTAAATTATTTTTGTCTGGTATCTAGTCAAGAGGATGGAGCCTGAAGGTAGAGGGCCTGAGGGAGGAGCCACCTCAACATCACAGAATAGTAATGCAAACTCATTCACTCCCACGTTCACACACTAAAGGCAACCGAGAGACACCGATTCGCTTGAAACACATACGTCTGGACTGCATGAGGAAACCCAGCACAGAGGAATCCTCACAAACATGAGGAGGACGCGTAAACCCCACACAGACTGAACAAGATTCACACCTACGTTCTAACCCACAGCCAAGGAGCCGAGGAAACGTTGGAAGGCAGAGAAGCCGAGGAAACGGAGCAACTGAGAAAAAACCAAGAGCAGCCGGCTGCCTGATCAACCTGGACACGCTAACACATAGAACAAAACACAGATGTTTGTGCTCAGTGGGCAGGTGGTCATCTGCTCTGATCACCAGGTCACCTTCAGGTAGGCAGTGCAAACAGCAAATATTTTCAGGTTTCGACCTGGAAAGCTTCGTCCCGGACGTGTGGGGTGGAGAGAGGGGATGAATATCATTACTGTGCGTTGCAGATAGAAGCACAGGCAGCAGAAGGTGCAGAGATAGCTGGGCAGACCGCTGGGAGAAGAGTGCCTGTTATTGGCTAATATTCTTCACCAGATGATTCAGTGCAGTGATTTAACCTCTACCTTCAACACACAACTGAGAAGATCCATAAAACTAAACATCAGACTCTTCTCTTCCCCTCGTCACCAGCGGGGCCATTCCGGACCCTTCCGAGGAGCAGACTCCACCATCTTACCTTCTCCTGAGGGCAAGTTGGTGAGATTATATGATGCTCCTCAAGACGTCATTTTATAGCGATTGTTTGTATATTCGAATGGGGCATTAAAGCAGCATTAAAAGGGATTATGGGTACTTTAACAACAGGAGTCTTCCGTACAGATTTAAAGGGAAATTTTTACGCTTCCCTTGAGGTAAATTCCGTGACTCCCACCGGTCCCAATATCACGGACGTTACCCAAATGCTGGTTTTTTTTTTTTGTTTTGTTCTTCCTGCTGTTGTCTTTCCCGTCGCTTGCTGTGTTTGTGCGCCATGTATTTTGGCTCACGGTTGAAGAATGTGAGCCTCAAGTCCACAAATATGCACGGCCTGACCCGTTCCGGTCGAGACCGATTTTGTACTTGCGATAAGATCTGTTTTTGTAGCCCACCCATGTTAAAAAATGCGCGTTTTGCTAAATGATATCCAGAGCGACCTGCCCGCGTTCCCCAACCCTCTGTGGTCTTATGATAGAATCGTGATAGAACTGAACACGATGGCCAAACGTGAGGCTAAGTTCTGTGTAATAACTAAAGACGCATGAGGTTGGAATCCAGGAGAAATCTTCAGTTCTCTGCTTTCAAACGTCCAAGGATGGAATCGAGGGGGGTGAACCTGGATGAGCTTCGAACAGCTAGATGTAACAAAAACAGAACAATGTCGGGCAGTGAAAATAATAACCTGGCTGGCAAAGTTAATGGAAAAAGGGGGGGGGGGGTTGGGAATTACGTCAAAATTTTAACACTATTCAGTGTCAACATTAAAAAATAGGACATCGTAGGGACATAAAATAAACCAGCTCTGAACTTCGCAGCTGGCCGCCGTAAACATGGTAAAGATGCAGTACTTTGTATGGAGATGAAGGGTTTTGTTGGCGTCGGGCAGCTGGCAGTTCGAGTGCTGAGACCGACTGCTTCTCAGCTCAGAGGTTGAATCCCACCTCCTGACATTCCTCCCCCGAACTGTCCTCTAAAAACTACCCAACTTTCGCATAAAACGCTAAATCACTGCAGGCAGCTTAACACTGTAAGATGCCTTGGGGAACAGCGACAGCTAAATTTATAAGTATTACTAGTATTTTTATTAGTCACACGGATACGAACAAAGTTTTTGTGTCATCAAATGAGAAGATTCTTATCTACCATCAGGGAGGTTTCTGGTTGGTCCCAAATTCATTCTGCAGCCTGAGAATGTCCTCAAACCCCCAATCTCAGTCATACACAACTATCTTCAGCAACAGATGGTCTGGTCCCCACAGCCCTGATCTCAACATGATCACGTCAGTCTGGGAGGACATGCAGAGACAGTCAAAGTCTGCAGAAGAACTGTGGCCAGAAGAACCTACCAACCTCTACCTTAAACTGCATGCAAGTTTGCATAAGAGAATCGATGGTGGTTTAAAGGCAAAGGGTGGTCCCACCAAATATTGATCTGACTGAGGTTTTTTTGTCTCCTGCACTTTTTAGAAGGTTTATTGATTAATAAGTATTCATGGAATTATTTCTGGGACCATCCTCGCTGTATAGCGTTTTTCCCACAGGTGCCTAAGACTTCTGCACAGTACTGTACAAGTGTTAAGTCGCAGCACTAGTAAAGCCAATTGCTTGCTGAAAAAAAAGTTATTCTTTTGTTTTGAAAATGAGATAAATGCGAAACACAGTGAAGGAACACAAGCGGGGAAAGACGTCTCAAAATAAGCATGATTTAAAAAGGTTTTTTTCCGTGCTATATTGTCGTGCAAAGATAACCAAACTACCACATTCGATGTTTAAAAAAATCCTTATCATCATCATTAACGCAAATCTCACGTAAAAAAAATCGTAGCTGTGACGTGTTACAAAAACAATATATTGTCCCTAAGTAGCTCACGTTTCATTTTACTGGAACTGTTTTACTAAAATTAAAGTGGAAAACGATTTTCCCTCCTTTTTGTGTAACCCTGGGGTCAGAAGTTCTTAAAGTACAAAGCAAACGTATTTTTAGCGTAATTTTAGGGTTGCCTATTTAGTCTTTTTTTATGCAGCCCATATGCTAGTTTCTCAACTACCTTTGTAACACGAGAGGTGACCGAGTACAATTTCGCTGGAATTAATTTTATTTCGCCTGTAGTCCAGTCAGAGGTTACTCTGCACCTGACTGATCCGTTCGTACGAAAATAGCAACTTGAGCCCAATTCATCGTATCCAACCCTAACTGCTTTTCCCAAGCAGGCCCTGGACCTGGTTTATCTTATACAAACTGTGATTCAGAAAGTCGTGAGACCCTAAATAGGAAAAAATTGTGTTTGTTTATTTAACTCGCACCATGTACCCTTCGTGAAGTTGTCCCTAAGGAAGAACTTGCAGGTTTTATGCTCAACATGAGTCTATAGTAACAAACCCCCCTCAGGGATCCACTAGAGCCTTGCAGGTGGCTCCACCGTGGCAGTGGTCCCCTCAGTCCTTCACCCTCTATCCTCGCCCACTTGGCCGTCCTGCCATTTTCTTTCAACGTTCAAGACTGAATGGACCGAGGCAGGTGAAGTGAGGAGACCCGGCAGCTGGAATGAACGTGCGGGAGAAATTTATTCAAGGTTCATTCAAAACGTGAAAAAGCCTTTTTAAAAAGTGAAGCAACTCTTCCCAAACTTGCACACCGAGTCAACAAGATCTGTGCCCTTGGGATAAAACAGCAGATGCTTCCACATGAAAGTCAGTTGCTGTAAAATGATAGATTAACATTTAATGAATGACTCAAAGTCAGCTGTGTTTTTATAAGCGAAGTCCAGGCAACGTTGACAGTTTACCATCAGAATTGATTTTTTTTATTTTTATTTTTAACGGAATTAATTAACTGTATCGGGGTGGTTTTACCAACCATCATCCATAGATGTTGACCTTCCTCTGGGGACAATTCCCAGTTTTGCCGCCTTTCCTGCTTGCCAGATGAAAGGCGGAAAATGGAGAGCGCCACGTCTGCCGAGGTCAGCGGTATCTGAGCGGAACGGCGCCGTCGGGCAACACGAGCTAATGAATTGTGTATACGTAGCCTTGTATTATATAACGGGGACGGGAAATGGTATTATTTTCAAAGGAATGGCTTCAGAAGTGCCTTGTGAAGGACTGAGAAGGAGCAACCGGGAAGGCGACAGGAGGGATCCTCCGAGCTGCTCCTGGAGAAGGAGGCGGTTTGGGCACTCGGCCAACATCAGTAGAAATACATTCGCTGTGTGTACCTTTCTTAACCGTCTGCATCGTGAAGGAAGCTTGAAAAACTCCGCCGGTTACAGGCTGGCCGCCAGCTGATACGGCTGGAAGCCCATCGGTGCTCACAATTCCGTATTCCGGTTAACCTGCTCTCGAAAAGACTGTGATTGGGAACCAGAGAAGTATATTTTTGCTCGACTTGTTGGATCAGGTGAACGGTTTATCAAAAAAGAGAAAAAATTCTCTTAATTATTTGTTTTTTGCACCATTTAATGCTCCTATGAAAGGTGGGAGCGGAACGTGTGTCCCGTATTTTGGAGGACTGTTACATTTCGGATGCTTAGTAAGAAAAGAGTTACATGATACAGCAGTAATTCTGTTTCTACAGTCATGTTTGTTCCAATGTTATTGTGAAACGGTTGAAGTTAAGAATGTAGAATGAGTACAGATGCTGCAGATGTTGTGCTGTTTTGCTGGTTTTATCCACATTGCTGCTTCTTTGTTTGCTTTCATCCCAGTAATGTTTCGTGTCGCTGACGTTTGATCTCATTGTCTCCCTTGTGCCGAATGATCTTCGGCAATTTTTCACGGTTGCACAGCCTTGCGACAGCAGCGAAGAACCGCAGGGGAAACAAACAGTGTGTTTTAGCGGGATCCATGTTATTCTGGTGTAAAACAGTACATTTCGTGGTCAATCTGTTACAGAAACATATTTCTGGCCAGGTGAACATACATGTCCTGTCAGACCTTTCCAGGCACAGTTCACCGCTGGTTGTTAAAGTCCCGGAAAATAGTTCTAGAAAAATCCTGCTCTGGTGGTGTGGTCCACAACCTGAGCCTCACTTACACCATCTTTTACCGCAGCCTGCGCCTCACCTTAGTGCTAAAGAAAAGCTAGTCAATTCCTGTCGACAGTAAACCCCTGTGTTTAAAAATTACTTCATACTGCAGTGCTTTATATTCCAGAACAGTCTGTGTGGAGCTCACAGCAATGTCAGAAAGAAAGGAAAACCAAAGGTATAGTAGAGCAGACATAACAGAAGACCTAATAGATACACGTAAACGTAAACAGTGAAGCAAAATAAACAGTGAGGACAAACCATTGGCTTTGCCTATGAGTGTTTATTACTGCTCCTCTTTGCTCCTCGACTCCACGTTATAAGTTCTCCAATGCCATGTTTCTCCCACTTCTTCTCAGTTCTTTATTCCAGCCGCTATTTATCTGCTCTGTTCCTTGTCCTTCCAGGCCTTGCGGTGCCTTGCTAGCATTTCCTTAACGTCCTTCTTCCACAACTCGAAAGCCTGACGAAAACTGCTTGTCTTCCATCAAAAAAGACCACTTTCAGAAATGTTCTTCTTGTTTTTTTGAATGTTTTTATTTCAAATGGCAAGTCTGAGGTCCTCAGAATAGGATGAGGAAAACAAGAACGTTCATGAAAGTGGTCTTTTTTCTCCCCAAGCAAAACTACTCTGGAGAAAACTAGAGCTCAGGAATATTATCTGCTCCTCTGTAGATCCCCCAGGATCACGACCGTGTGTGGCAACCCTGTAACGGACCGCCATCCTCTCCAGGGTCTACCCTCCTCCGACTCCAGGATCGGCTATCCAGAGATCTGCTAAATTCCACCACAGGGCTCCAGACCACCGCAAAACTAACCAGAACAAGCGATTAATGAGAACCATTGTGTTGTTAGATATAATTTTTCGGTGTAACAGCCTTGGGTGTATGAGGCAGTGCCAGCTGACAGCTTCACATCTGCTCTTTCAAGGTTGCTGTTGACGCAAGAAGAATGAGGCCCTTGCATTGCGTCACGATGTTTGGACAGTGATGAATTCCCCGTCTGAAAGTCACTCTTTTGGCATTCAAAGCTACAACATTAAATCCGCTTTGATATTTTTTTTTTATTGTGGACGTGGGCAGCAGTGGAACCAAAGGCAACTGGGCCTCCAATGCGGAGATCGCCATCCTCACCGTCTTCATTGCTCCATCTCAACAACTCCCTTTACTGACACGACCCGGCCCAAGGAAGCCACAAGGAGACATGAAGGACGAAGAGCCACCGCTGTGTTCTACCAGGGGCTCTAACTTGGGCCACATCTAACAAAGCATCGCTAACTGCCTGTTTTTGAACATTTCTGGTTTTATGGTTGACCCGTAATGGGATACGGATGTGAAGCTCAGGGCTGTGAAATGGGCAAGCGAACCAACTTGCACAAATACGCAAACGTTCACGTTTGTGCAACTTCATTACTTTAACTAGATCCTTAAGGACCTCTCAACACAACAGGGCAGAATGCAGAGTGGAAAATACATAAAGGTCATATGATGTCATATACGTCGAATTAAAGGGGAAAGTTAACGGAATGGGTGAGAAACGTTCAAAAACAGGCCTTGATCTTGTCGGCATTTTGAGCTCCGGGTTGAGTTTGACCTCAAAAGTTGAGTTTGAAAAGTGGTCAGAAACGTGTGTGAAGGATGCGTGGAGTGGAGAGCGTGTAAAGGTGACGTTGTTTTGAAAGTGTCCTCCAACACTGCAGTAAACTGCTTAGGAGAACACAACGAGCGAGAAGAATGACAGTGGAGCGTTGGTACGAGAATCCGTGAGGGTTTAGCGTGAAGGATCTCAAACGCTGTTGTGTCTTTTCTCTTAATGTTTGAACTTCTTATATACTGCCGTCCCATGAGGGCCATTTAAAGACTGTGAAAGAGCAGCTGCTGTCCACTGATCTCCAGATTTACAAACACATCTGGCTTGGCTTTATGTTTGTAGTTGTTAAAGGCTGAAGATGGAGGAAATTTAGCAGCACGCACCAAAGCCCTATAAGCTCCTCGAAACTGCATTGGGCTCAAATCAAGTTCCTCCAGTCCTTCGATGCAGTTCGCACCTCGTACGCTGGAGATGAGACAAAGCGACGGAGGAAACTTATACGGCTTTGATGTTGCGAGCTCTGGGTTTTCTTTTTTTTCCCCAGATGAGTTTTATGTCTCGTTTTTTTCTTAATGCCTCTGAGAAATAAAGCAACTGATGTAAGAATTCAACTCAATTAATGAGTCTGGCTGAAAATAGAGGAAGTGAAGCAAGAAAAGCTTGGAGGGGGTCTTTTATGAGTCAAACAGCCTGAGAACAGGCCTGGAAATCCATTCCTCTAGAGAAGTAGGCAGGGCCTTTCTCACATGTGGATGAGGGAAAGTTCAGAGTCACAGGGCAACACTCGGAGAAACGTTTCAGATGGGCCTGATGTCAACAAGAAGAATGCAAATCAGGGGCAAAACGCACCGTGGCCCCCAACACATTGCACTTTTCGCCAGAGGATATGGAGGTGGACAGTTTCGGCGTGGTTGCAAGTAGATAAAGTGTTTGTTTTACCTTCTATTTCCCCGTGAGGGTTACAGGAAAGAGAGTGAAGGAGAACTGACACTTTTCATAGACGAAAGTGTGAATGAGCGGAGGCAGCTGCAGAACAGAAAACCTGGGAGAACAGGAGAGGAGGAACTTTTAGTCCTCTCCTTCGCACTTGTAGGTCTGCAGCAAGACCAGGATACAGTCCAAGTCGAAGCCTCCGTCCTCCTTATCATCATAATCCCTCTCAAGGAGCCGTTTTTTCCCCCAAATCCAGCTGCAGCAACCTTCTTCTGAAGCCCAGCTGGACCCGTCTGTCCCCATCCAGCGGGACAAAGTGGTTCATCACCAGGGATGAAAGAGAAACGTGGAGAAATTCAGCTTTTTCTGACCTCCTTGGATTAGATGCAGGGGGGATGAACCTCACCTGCATAATAACGCACCAAGATGGATGCGGCGCCACGGGCAGGGTGTGTCCGTTTTTTACCAGACACCCTTTTTCACTCTCCGTCCCACTCCCACAGTAAAAACGCCAACTCCCGTCTCACTCGAAATCGTGGTAAAAATATGTTTTGCAGCTCCTAACAGTCGGACGCTTGGACTGTATTTGTGCCGTTTGGCTCTCGTGCGGCTCAGATTGGACGTTTTCGTAATCCTGCACGTAAGCTTTCGCAGCTGTGGACACCCCATAAAATAAAATTGCGTAATTGTTTTTTTTTTTTTTAAACTTGGTCTCTATTTAAATGTCTGTTTTTGAGTTCTGCTGAGGTTTCAAAGTCAATATGAAGGCCCTGTGTGTTTGTGGACATTTCTACGCTGAGGGTCATAGATGATGTATAAGACTCCAGGGCAGAACTTCAGGGTGTCTTCGGGTCAAAACCGGTTGCTGAGAAGAAGCACCGGAGAGCCGCGTCTCTCTCTACACATCTTCGTAGCTTCTCTTTAGGAACCGCAAACCAAAGGTGAAACGCGTCGACTAGAACGACAACAGTAGAGGTGAGAAAAAGCCGATTCTGTCATCGGTGCAGGAAACGCGACTGGTTTCGAGAAGGCGGGTCGACGATGTGAGCTGCATGCAAAGATCAGTCCTCAGCCCCCCACCACCTTCCTCTTTTTCCATCTCTGCGCTCACTGCAGAAAATGACCCCCGCGCTCAACACAAAGCAGCTCCTCGCCGAACGCGTAACAAACAACAGCTTCAGTGCGAAACACTTGAAGGTGTTTCTGCGTCGCCGCCGTCTCGCTGCAACGCATCTCCAGGCCAAACAGAGCCGCAAAAACGTAGGAGGGGATCTGCGGGCGACTCTGCGGTTGCCTGAGTTCTTTCTTCCAGCAATAAGCTGCGACAAAGAAAAGATTTTTTTTACAGTGGATTCAAACAGTGAAATGATTCTGCATCTTCAACCATTTTTTGGAACAGTGGTTTAGGACAGGGGTCTCTAGATGGGCTTCAGGGTGTCTGGGAAGTGTGGAAAGCACTGAAAATAACTGTCAAATTCAAATAAAATAAAAGTATAGGATCTTTTTTTGGTAGAAGGTGGTCCTCAGCTTTCATAAAAAGGTCTGCAGAAGAATGTCTGGTTTAGGATGAGAAGGAATACGTATTGTTTAAAAAAAAAAGAGTTTCACCTTCTCGGGGACCAGAAGGGTACGATGTGTTTGGTCCCGAAGGTCTTGAAAGTACCTTCATGCCAAACAAGAAGACCTCCCAGGAGTTAAGGTGTCAGAGAGAAGGTCTTGGTGGACGAGGGGTGCAGAACAGCTTCAGAGAGCTGGACGAAGCTCTGCAGCAGGTGTTGGAATTGGAGAAGCACCTAGAAAGGCAATGAAAGCCTTACCAGGAACAGGGTTTGGCAGCTCTGGCCTACAGGGGTCTGTAGCCTAGACTCATACGCTCATGTTTCCTTGACCTCACCTTTTAATTTCCTCATTAAGGTCAATGTTTGGACAGTAGTTCACCATACCTGCTGTTTCCCATGCTGATGAGACACTAGTTAGACATTTTTTCTCTAAATTCTGCTCCATTGCTGGCCTTCAGGACCACCTCTGATCAGGAACAGTTGTAAAACATAATGAGGGCAGTAATATTGTTCATTAATCTTTCCTAATAAGCCTGCATGCAGGCGTGATCGATGTCCTTCTAACACGCTCTTCCTAATACACTCGGAGAGAGAAGCCTCTCGAGGGCCTTCAGACAGACCTTGGCAGCGGTGCCAGAGACTGCTTTGGCAGAATTTAAGGAAGCTGCACCAGCCTGGCAGGTGGTGAGGGAAATGGAGCCTGACTCATATGTTCAGTGACCCTGAAGAAGAAGGAGGTGAAGGGCAGGACGTCCTCGTCGGGCAAAGAGGGGATCGACAGGCCATTTTTTTTTTCCTGTTTGTTTTGCACGGTATCCCATGGTGGCAAGTGGGCCCCCGACACAGAATGTACGTCTGAGGTAAATCACGGTAGGCAAACGTTCGGCAGATTATCGCACCACTGTTCTTGCCATCTTTCCTTCGCTGTAGACCCTCGAACAAAAGACCTCAGGCAAACGTGATTAGTAAACCTCCAAAGACGACGACCCTATTCCTCCCTGGGTCACACGGGAGCCAAGGTTGTATACATCGGAAACCATGGCGCCAGGCAGTTAGATGATGTTTCATTCACACCTTCTGTACACCACAGAAAATCCAATAAACTCCTTGTGCACCAATAAGCAGCAGTTCTGACAAAAGTGCGTGAAACTGTATGGTCATTGTTAACTCGCACCATTTTGTATGACTTGCCATTAAACTTTACTACTAACTTACTACTCAGTGATAATAATGGCTTCCAGCTGTTATTTCCAGTTCTGCCTGATTCTTTGTACCCGGAAAGAAGCTGGACCTTATAACATCTCAAATGCTGTTCAGTAGTCCATTCAGTGTTCTCCCTTAGCAGAGTATGGATGTCAGGTCTGAGAGAGAGGTGGGTGCTGGAGCCATAAGACACGGTCAACAGCCACAGTATTGAGGTAGTTTCAGCCACTGATTCCTAGCCAAAACCCAGTTTCTGGTCGTCTGTCTGTGTTTTTTCTTCATGGACGGCTGTGTTTGTCAAGCCACACATTTGGCAGACAGGTACTTCTCACCCTAAGTCAGGTTTTTGCACGGTCACATAAACAGATGGGCAGACCCCAGCTAATTCGTCAAGGTGAGGAGAAACAAGTGGCTTCTCTCTTACAAACATACTCACAGAAACATATTAGAGTCGTGTGCCTTCAGACAGCTCCCAGCTAATTTGTCTGCGGGAGGGGTGAAGAAGGACCCAGACAGTGATAGGGAGTTACACATGACACACCCGGACTGCAAAGGTCACATTACCCAAGTAAGGGTAGTAAACTTTGGTGCCACATATATTTTTTGGACTTTCCACCTTTCCACTGGACTTAGACCATCACCATCACTCTCTGTGACTTTCGCCTTTTCGTCAACATTAACAACGGTTAAGTCCTAAGTTTTTCCAGTTTGCTGACACTGTAGTGTGTTATTATTCACCTTTCCCCTTCTTGACCCGGGCAGCTCTGGGTAACCCAGGTGGTCATTGATCATTTGGACCGACCCACAGTGAACTTAAACCTGTTTCTCACCAGGTGGGATGCTATGCTGCTAACCTGTGGCGTGATAAGAAATGCCGTTTGACGGGACCCCGCTGAGTCTCTCCCTACCTGTGTTCACATCTGCAGGGCTGACAATTTCAAGTTCGTGATGACTGATTTCGAGGCCCGAACCAATTTTATTTTCTTTGATTTTCTGTCCCTGTCCATCTGTTACGTTCCCTCCTTGTTCCCTCCCTACCACCTCCAACAGATTACCAATCTCTTTCACTCTGCCTGCCCTTTTAAAACTTCCACATTGTGCTGCTGTTCCAAAGTTACATTAAACAAGAAGATTATTCTAGAGAATCATCTGTCCAAAACAGTTTCATTGCGTTGTGAAAATAAGCGCATTTCTTTACAGCTTTTATGTTTGTCAGGTCTTGACTAACCCAAGTTGACCAAAACGGTCTGAGAAGATCGAGTTCGCTCCAGTTTCTTCTTTATACTGCAGAGTCTAAAATCCTCACTGCTGTGCAGATCTCCACTCACTTCCCCGAACACAACACCCCATTAATGGAAAAGTATCTATATTTAACCTCCCAGCATGCTTTTCTCCTTGTTGCTTTTTGTTCTGTCCACCCCCTTCGCCGTAGAATGTTGGCAGTCATTTCCGTCTTCAACCGTTGGCGTCAGTCAGGTATCGACATTTCTCGACAGGTTTGCCCCCTAAAGAGTGACCTCACTGAGCTCCATGTCCCGAATGACACTAATGTACGTTCTTCCTCCTAATAATACGCCTGACACTTTATCCAGAGAGACTCGCAAGCGTAAAAAAATCCAACATAAGCACATTATTACTTTTACTTGTTTGTTTCACACATTTTTAGGTTTAATACAACATTATGTGTTGCCGACTAAAATACAAGTATATAAAACTGGAGATAAAGTTGTATGAGAGGACGGAGTTCTGCTTGCGGTTGGAAGCTGTTCCCAGGCCCCGGCAGTTCTGGCCCTCAGGCCGCGGTAGTGTTTCTCAGACAGCAGCAGGGAAAAGCGATGGTGGAGAGGGTTGGGGAGGGGGGTGAAAGTCCCTGAGAAACAGCTGCCGTGGCTAACAGCCCTCTTTCTTTATCCAGGAATAGTGTGCACCTTATGTTAGGAGATGTGGCCCCACAGAAACGATAGGCTGCACCAGTGGGTCTCTAGGTGGATGGTAATGGAGTTTTGCTAATTGACTCAAGGAGCCAAAGACAAGTTTTGGCAGATGATCGAGCACGGTACTTCTCAAGAGCGTAACACCTGGATGGAGTCCTGAAGATGTCGTGGGAGAACATTGTTGAGAGACGGGTGCACCTCTGCGACAGATTTATTCGGTCGGGTTTCATTTGACTGCTTTGCAGCACGGGTTCACGTTGTGGTGACAAACTGCAGGGCTCAGGTGGAGCTGCACACGCATTTCAAACGGGATGAGAACTCAGCTGACGGAAGTTTTTGGTTTTTATTTTGTTGTAACAGGATGGATGCACTCGATGGGGGCGGTGGCGAACGCCCAACGGGCTCGAGGTCCCCGTCGAGCCGGAGAAGAACGAGGAGACAGGAGGAAAACGCACGTGCGGGACACGGGCAGCCTGGTCCAAAGGGGGCGGTTATGACCTGGCACAGCCCGGGACCAGCGGTGATAGTAACGTGCATCACCATCAAACATCTGCAGACGCCTCCAAGGAACCATCCACCCAAACCACGAGGTGTTCTATACGTCCTTCCAGAAAATGGCGATATCGCACGTCTCTCACCTGCGACTGCCTTCGGTCTTCTCTGCTGTCACCGCTCCCCAGCACGTTCCAGCAAACTCTTTCTCTGGATTTTCTGTGCCACGTCTCACAACTTGCCAGCCTTCGTTCTACCCTGTGGCCGATCCATCTCTTCAGCCGCAGACGTTCCCCTAAAACACAAAAGTGACCCGTGTTCAGCTTCACTCCTATTCAGCTGAAATCTACTGCTGCTCTCAGTCTCCTCCAGTCTTAACAAAAAGTAACCCGGACAACGAGAAAAGCGGCGAAATCTAGGTAGAAACTGCCGATTCAGCGCTACTGGCCTCACACGAAAAAAGTGAAGCAGGTTTACATTTTTTTTTAAAAAAACCACTACAATAAATAATCAAAACCGTCACATAGAAAGTAAAACTAGTTTATAAAATCCTAGTTAAAACCAACAAATATTTATAATGCATGACGGTAAAGATCTAAGACAAACCCCAAGGCTCTAACGAAAAGGTTAAAGGAAACTCACCAGCAGACCACCGCAGAAGATGGTTGGTCCCCTGGCCTGCTCCGGGGTGCTGCCCAACTCAGCCTCCCTTTGTGGGTGTTAAACACGTCTCCCCTTTTAAATTAAAATTATTAAAGACAAACACACAAAAATAGCCAAAGAACTACGTAACAAACAAATGATAAATATAAACAAAAAACAACATACATTATATAAACACCCACCTCTGTGAAAAACAGCTACACTACAATAACCAAAATCTAAATATAAATAAACAGCCAAAATATATGCGGCTGTCGAACGACACGTACATAATATATATAAACAAATACTCAAACTATATAAGTAAATAAATAAAAGTGAATAAATAGGTAGAACCCTTCACCTAACATGGCACATGAACACACAAGAAAAGGTGAACACACACACTGACCAAAAACAGGGGTCGCAGGTCCTCGTGTGAGAAAACAGATGTGTGTTTCTCACCCAGGGTGGAGAAGATGCCACAAAACCTGCTGAGGCTACAACCAAAAGAGGCCTTTCCACCTCTCCTTGGCTTCTGTGTAGCCCCACCACGTGACATCCATCTCCATCCTAAACTTGAGGTTGGGCCGGATTTTTGAAAACACCCCCTGGACTCCCAAGTCTGCCCCTGTCTGGACCAGCTGGCTTCTTGCGTTCCAGAGCATCTGCTTGGTCACGCTTATCACCAGCCTCGGCCTTCTGAACGCCAGGGTTCCACCCCTTCGACACCTTGTCATACGTCAAAACCATCTGCGGTTTAATCTTTCTGCACAGGTGACTCACCAAGAGCCAGACTTCCCTCACCTGCTTCGCAGTCCCAAAAAGTGGTGCCAATTCAGGTCCTGCAGGTGATGGTCAAGCCCCTTGGGTGGAATCCTGGCCCAGGTGCCGTCCTCAAGGCCCTTAAAAACAACGGAGGGAGATGCTAGAATGTAATCTAAATGACTACAGACCCCGCGGCTGTTGCGCCAGGTAAGGCCCAGATCACTGGGGTTGGACTTTAGCGTCGCCTTGCCTTCAAAAAGTCACCTCCTGTTATCAAACGTCTATCCGTTAGACAATGAGGGACCAGCTCCTCTGACAGCCGAATACGGGACCTGACCACCACCGGAGCGAAGACGCCCAATACCCGAACGTGCAAACCTCTCCACGTGACGTCCAGCCCCAAAACCCGGCCGGGATTGACAATAAAACGCCTAACCTTATCATAGGCGTGGTCCCCACAAAGTACCCCCCTAAAGTGCAGGCTGGTGGGTGATACAGCACTAGGACAAGTGTGAGACCCTTCAGTAGAAGCATTAATGCCCGATGGGCAGAGATGTTGCCCAGCTATCCTCCAGCGTGACCTCCACTACTGGTTGAATCACAGCCAACAGTGCCGCTCTGTCCTCGAAGGAGGTCCACGGCGTTCGACGTTCTACACGGCTGTGACGTCACTTGTGATTTCGTTCCAGTTAGTCAGTTCCTTCTCGACAGGTTATTTCCAGCCTGTTTTTTACGCAGGTCTCCCGATGCCTCGCGTTTGATGTAATCGTGACTAACTTACATCGAGGTTGAAGAAGGCGTCCAAGTTTAATGCGAGAAAGCCGTAGGAGCCCTGCTACTTTGGTTGCTGCTGCTATGATGTTCTCCACATTCACCGATTTTCTTGTTAACTTAGTACATTTGGGCAGGAGACCTGCTGTCTGCA
Organism: Arapaima gigas; assembly: GCA_900497675.1. Classification (NCBI taxonomy): domain Eukaryota; kingdom Metazoa; phylum Chordata; class Actinopteri; order Osteoglossiformes; family Osteoglossidae; genus Arapaima; species Arapaima gigas. The sequence continues at coordinate 449,740 of UFQX01000316.1, forward strand.
GTCAGCAGAAAAGCTGGTCCTTCACCTACAGGACAGCGAACGCTGTGGAGAACCAGCAAAAAAAAAAACATTTGGACTTAGTATATGAGGAGTGAGGAGCTCTGTATGCAGAAAGCAGCTCTGCTTACTTTGGAAATAAAAAGATCTTTTTCTTACACACACACACACACACACACACACACACACACACACACACACACACACAGATTTGCTCTTTTCAAAGAACCGCGTATTTTTATGTAGCAGGACGACTGGGCGCACGATGCTGTTGGGAAGAAGCAGATGTAAATATGCTCCTGCTGCTCTGTTTCAAAGTCATGACTGCAGACTAATCCCCTTTTCCAGGCTTCTCTTGCCTCTGAAGTTCGGTGATGCCTTGGCGTTATTTTTGCGTGTTTTATCTGTATATGTGCTGCATTTTTTTGGTACATTGTTGTTCCTCAGCATCGTGCTTAAATGGATCACTGAAGATGAGCAACCTTGTCACGTTCGGCGCTTATTGAACTCTCCGGAAGGCGACGCACGGATTCCTTACGAGAAACGTTTTATTTCAGCTCTTATTCAGCAGATGTCTTCGTTGAAAGAAGTACTGCCGCGGGGTATTTTTACCGGAGTAATTCAGGGTACGCATTACGGAACGAAAGGATTTATTCCAGAAGGAGCTTCTTGAACCTTCAGACTGCAAGGTGTTTGCTGACTTTCAGTATGTTTTCTGTGCAAAGAAGGTTATGACTGTAGGAATCCGTTTTACTTGCTTTTATTTATTCTCACGATATAAAAACTCTGTGTCGGAACAGTGGGATTCAACTCGAAAAAGAGTCCAGGTTTCCCCGAGAATTTCACCAAAGGCTAAACATTAAATTGTTTTATACTCCATTATCATCTGGGTTTGTTCACCGTTTTTGAGGAAATGATTAGGGTTTAATTTTTTCTCATGTTAAAGAATTAATGTTGTAATGTGAATAATATTAATGTTCAAGTCCTTCAAGTCAACGAGTGAAGTTTTACCCGCTGTTCTAGGCGAGGGAAGCTGAGCAGGCCGGTCCGGAACCTTCCTCTCCCCAGCAACCGTCTCCGGCTCCTCCTGCGTGAGCCTTGGAACCTCAACTGATTCCTTTCAGTGTGAAGTGCAAGACGCTCTGGCAGGACCCCCTCGGGCTGACAATCTCCTCCCTCCGTCACGGAAGGTGACCTCTGAGATTCCGCAAAGAAGCATTTTTTCCCCGCCGTGACCGTAGGAGCGGCTGGGGTGGTGGTTCACGGCTCGGTCTGAAACTCAGCTTCTGCTGAACTTCTACTACCCTTTCCATCACGTGTGAACACAACCTGAGCTGGTCGGTCTCCTCTATGTTCTCCATTGTGTGCGTCCTCAGTCTCGGCACTATTAGTCAGCAGTGAACCACATAGGTCACGGTGTCTGGAAAACCCTGTGTGGAAAAAGCTGAGATGTACCCCTAGTCCCACCAACAGGACTCCTACCTGGCAACTGCTGTGAAATTCTCTTTTCCACAGATGAAATATCCAACTACCTGTTCACGATTTCACAACAAAAGACGCTCAAGACGAGTGGCTGGAACATCCCCAAGAGCACCTAAAAGAAGCCGATCGCGTCCGTCTTTTCCACCACAACTTTTTCTCTCCTCCTCCCGTTTCTGTGCGACGAAGTGAGGATTAAAAACGCATTTTAAAAAAATGAACGTGAAACACAACAGCCAAATGGCACAGATTTCTGTTCTCACTGTCAGCGGCGAAGATGGTTTAGATGTCGTGGTGAAATCATGTGGAGCTTTCGTGCCGCCGCGTTTCACGATCCACGGTTCGGCACAACCGCGGTACGCAGAAAACACGAACCCGAGCGGATCGAGACCTGAAGAATCCTTGTTCAGGCGGAACTTCTCCACGACACCTGAGCACAAGTCTACCCAGAAGGAAATAGACCTGTGGAGAATTCTGGAACTTTCAGGCATCTTTAAATCCACCCGCTCTCGGTTATATTTGGTTGCTGCTGTTCGGTTTGTTATTAAAGGCCTGTTTGCAAGAACAAAAGACATGCGAAAACTACATTTTTAGGTGGGTCTTAAACAGAGGGTCACAGCCTGACTGAGTTGAGCAACAATATTCCGAATAAGAGCAAAATAAACATCTTATCTCATCAGAGCTGCAGCTTATTGTGGTGAATTTTACACCCTTCTTACAGCCCGAACTTCAGTCCATCTGAGGAAGTTTCTATCTCTGCACCTCGGCGAAATGGACCAAACTCACGTTATTCGTCCCAGCTGAGAAAGAGATGTTTACCGGTACGAGGCGGCGCATCGGCTGCTAAAACCGGAACTGATCGTTTTAAATAAAGATGCTTCTTACATTTTATTTTCCTTTTTTGACCAGCCGCACAGAAGCGTTTATGGCAGAACGGCAGGGAGCTGTTAGAGGACCAGTTTTAAGTGCTCTGGGCTTTTCGCTGCTCAGATTTTGGCGGGAAAAAAAAACGTTACGGGATAAGTTTGCCGTACCTGCGCCGACCAGGGGTCTCGGGAGGTTCTTCCAGAAGGTTCTTCAGCTGCTTTTATGCACTAGAGCCCAGACGTGGGGCTGAAACGCTGTTTTTGATCCTTAACTACGTCCTCTGCTGTCTGCAGGGCCCAGACGGCTCGTTTTTTTATTCACTTTGGTTTCCATGACTACAGATAAAGCGAAAGAAAAACTCGGTGTATCCGGTACATCAGCTGAATGAATTATTTTGAACTCGGAAAACGATGTTCCACAACCGATGGAATTTTTTTTTTTTTATTTAACGCTAAAATGCAGTTGAGGTCAGTAACTGAGAACGTGTTCGCAACTAAACTCTGCATAATTTAAAGGAGTTTGTGGACAAAGACCTTCTGGAGCGTGGAGAAAAGACCTGCAGCCCGCGGTGTTATCTTCTCACCTCGGATGAGAATTATTTTTACATGAAATAAATAGCTCCGACCCCACCTGCACCGAACGAATGGGCGGTCAGCGATTCCGAAACTTCGGTTGTTGTCACACCGTTCTGTCTTATCGCTGTATCTGTAGAACTCGCTCCCCGTCTGTTTGCTTGTTCTTCAGGCACGGCTGTGTTTTTCACGCCACGGAGGCGAAATTTGCCGCACAGGTACTTCTCACCCCAAGTGAGGCTTTTTTTGCAGTCAAGTTCATTGAAGGCCACCGAGCGGCTTATTCCGAAGCGAAACATGCGCAGTTTCATCATATCTGCAGCGACTGTCGCCCTGGCCGAGTGTTGAATATATCTAACGGTGTATCGATGCTTTATCTATGTAAACTTTTTGATTCAAAACATATCATGCGACGTATTCGCTGCTAACTGACAGATTTGTGTGGAAAATGGAGGGTCCCGGGGGGTATGTGGAAAGATGAAAGAAGAACCTGGCGCAATACGGTTTATATCCTTTCCGAATGAGATTTGTGAGCTTCTGGGTGGCTGGGAAAGTCGTACAAACTGGAAAAGTAGAAACAAATAACTTTCTCCTCTTAAACCTGCATATTTAAGCATTTTTTTAAGCATCTTCTCCCGTATTTTACCCAGTTTTTTTCCCATTAACACCTGAACTTTGGCCCCAGACCCCGGCAGAACCGACTCACCGCTGTCTTACGCTGTACTTCATCGCTGCAGAGCGACCGAAACGTCACCAAACGTCCAGTTTCTCGCGATGTTCCTCACCTCACGGGGGGGGCTGAAGTCTGTCTGGGTTTCGGTTGCTGCACAAACTGAGTCAGTTTCCCCACTAAGTTGCAGGCAAAGAAAGATCAATAATACAAATGACCCTCATTTCGCCCACAGCTTAAATGTAGTACAACCTTCGGATAAAGCGATAAAAATGTAAAGTATTCTGTTGTTATTAAAATCGCATCACGCAACATTAAATCCCAAAACTAATATATAAATATTGAACATTTAAACAAAAAAATATCATAATTTCCGCCAAATCCCAAACAGAGCCGATGGTTGTTTGATTCACGCAGTGAAAAAAGTCCTTGTTTATTGGCTCTGTATTTTTCGACAAAAGTACAATAAAGCTGTTTTTCAGCTTCGATTTTCCTACCGCATTAAAACAGGAGAAAGTGGAGACACATCATGACAGTCAAAGCCTGAGTAACTCCAGGGTTTGGCGACAGAAGCATGAGAACTAACCGGATCACGTCTGTTTCCACACACGCCCTCACAGCCCACCTCAAACCGGCGCAGTGACCCGCAGAGACAATGGAAGCGGAACCACGAAATGGACTTGGAGACGGTTGGGTTACCGGGTTACTTTACAGAATAGCTGTAGAAGACGGACACGGAGATCGCAGGCCTTTCTGAGCAGCAGATCCAGGAAGACCGACGATGAGACGGAAACGGTCTACGATTAGGAATGTCGGAGGGTCATTTTCTAACAAACAAGCGGAGACTCCGCCGGGGGCTGGAAGGGTGAGCGGGGCGCCAAACGTGTGAGACTGAGCCACCCCGCCTGGGGATTTTGGTGAAATAACTGCTGACGTACTGGTGAACATTACAACGCGTTTGTTTTGGGTTACGATCCTCCCGCGGAAAACGACAGCGTGATTTTAGCAGTTCGGATTCCCGGCAGAATTTGTCTGGTCCGACCGCTGTCGTGCCGTCAAGCTACAAACAGTGCGCGACGCTATTTTTCCTCTCGAATTCCCCTAAAAGGAGAAGAGGGCTCTTGGGCTCCGTGAAAAAAAGAGACGAGACCGTCCCACGTCGGTCTTCATCGGGCCGTCATGGTCCGACACGGCGCGCGGGAAATCGCCCCGTTTCCCTCATCGACCGGCTTCCAGACGCCGCGTCCGGGCGGACCCAGGAGAACCATTCGCCGTCAGTCCTCGAATGTCTCACGACACCTGCAAAGATATTTTTTGAAAAAAGGTGGGGGGGGTTGGCTGAGGACCGAGAACAGGTGCGGATTAATTGATTTCTGGGAAGGCGCATCTGAAAATGCATTTAAGGATCTGTTACGAAACGCAGACCCACGCAAAGCGAGGGGACTTTTGCGGGATATTGTTTCGGCCCTGGCGTGCATCAGGTTCGCCTCCGGTACCATGGAAACCACACATAAGCATAATGAAAGGCAAATAAAATCACTATCGGCGCAGTATTTTCCTTCCGCAGCCTCCCGGAGCCCGGGCTGTTCGGCCGTGAGGTTGAATCCACCTATGTGGAGACTGAATGTTCTCCTCACGTCTGAGCGGGTTTCCTCCAGCTGCTCTGGTTTCCTCGCACGGTCCAAACACTTGTGTCCCCGGTTAATCGGTCGCTCTAAATTCACGCCGTGAAGGACTGGCATCACATCCAGGCTGGGGTTTCATAGCCTCAGGGTCAGGGTTGGGCCCAGCGATGGGCTCCAGACGGCAGCAGCCCTGTCCAAGGTGAAGGTTGATGGATGGATGGATATTTGCCTTTCAAACAGTGAGAAAAGAATCACCTGAATCAGGAGAGAGAGCGATTAATGATTCAAAACCAGTTTGAATTCATACGGGGATAAACATTTTAAAAAAAAAAACAAATGACTAACTTTTTGTCCTGGTTCCATTCAGCAGGTTTCTAATGAAAGACAATCGATCGTGTTCTTTGTTGCAGATTTTCCGTGGCAACCAGGTGATTTATATTAATTACACTATTTATTGCATCATTGCATTGTTTTATTTTTATAAGTCGAGGTACGAACCACAGCTATCGTTCAGACCCCCTGTGCTGCTCTTTGACAAAACAAAAATAGGTCGATAGATCGAATGAGGCACAAATCTATAAACAATCTATTCGTAGTCACAGTGGGTCTTTTCTCCCCGTGTTTGATCTGAGAAATCAGTATTAGGAATTAATAAGTATTAACAGCCGTCTTACGGCATCTCACACACGTCTGAGGAGACAAATGCCCACGGATGGGGTCAACCGCTCGTGCAGGCAGCATGAGCCAAACCTTACGGGCGAACATCAATTCTGGCTGAGAACTTTACGTTCTTCCTGGAGGTCCTTCACAGAAAGAGAGCCAGACTGCGGTCCTGCTCCCCTCCGCCGCTGCTCTCAGTCTTTCCCGTGTTTGCTGTCCTAACAGACAGGCTGTGTCACGTGTCCCGGCGTCTGCGAGCTCCGCCTGGGGTGAAATCAACCGGTCGTAGCTGTTTTCTTTCCCTCAGACGGCGGTCTCAAACAGAGACAAGTGAGGAAACTCTACCCCTTATTACCCTCCGTGAAGGTCGCCTCCAAGCTGCAGATGGAACTGTCTCCCGGTTGGAATGCGCATGGGTTCGTCAGTTTCCAGTGTTTGGAATATCGCATTTCACCTCGACAAAACTCATATCGTGTGCAAAACATATAAATCTGAAAGACTTTTTTTTTTTTTTACAGCCTAAACTGAGTGTGAATAATATTGCGCAGGCTTTCCCCTCATAAGAAGATAAGTTCATTCCAGGAAATAACCCTCATAAGGTGAACTGCCATAAAACAAAGTCTTAATTTAAGGGGGGAATAATTTTCCGGAGCCGCTAAACGTTCAGCCGTTTTTTTTTTTCCGACAGCCGTGCAAAATTGGTGCGTTACGTCTTAAACACGGTGAATATCTGTCAGAACTACTCTGGAGATGCTTAAATGCAGGATTAACTCCCTCGTGCTCAAAACTGCTTTTATTTTCCCTTTTCGATCCCCTTTCCCTTCCCTCCACTTTGTTTTCATCTTACTATTATTTTCTCCTTTTATTTTCATGTTTTTTTGTGCTGTTTTACGCTGCTCAGGGGTGGGGCAGGTTCCGCACAGCTCCGGCACTCTGGGATCACAGGTGAGTTCAACTCAGCCTTAGTCTGTGTCAGGTTTAGATGTTATCCCCACGTTCATTAGGGTTTCCTCTGGGTGCTTCGATTCAAAGACGGGTTTAAGGTGAATTGGTGACCCTAAGGAGCCACACGTCGTATAGGAGGAGGCTGATCACCTTCTGAGCTGCTCCACGCTGTCAAGTCCTGTATTTCGAACTGATTTTGCTGCTGCAAGGCGTTTCTTGAAAGTAAGCGATCACAGTTTATGTGAATTTCAGATACAAATTGCATGTGCTTCTATGTGCTGGTTCTCATCATAACAAATATTATAACCTTTTAAGGAATTCCGAGCCATCGCACCCTGGTTGTGGGAAGGGAGCAGCAGGGAACAGTCCACCCCCTGTCTGCCTCTCACCTGCAGGAGCCTCTGGGTCTCTCTGGATTGGGGTAGCATGTGCTGAATATTACTCGACTCCCACAGGGATGCCCACCCGGCTCTAAATGAGACTTTAATTTCCCCATTAAAGTTCTAACCCAGGTAGCAGTGCTGTGAATTAAGAACTTGTCCGTACTGGTGGTTCGCAGCAAAGAGTGGAGACCCCTGAACCTCTCATTCCTTCCTTGGTGGAAACACACAGACCAAAATGAAACTTATCTCACACTAAACGTGTTAATAGCAGTAAAAATACGCTTTGTTTTTTTTGTGGGGGAGGTTTGGTTGATATTCCAGAGGCAACAATCAGGGAAACCCTGGAGACCCGTGACTCACCAAATACCAAAACCTGAAACTGGCCAAATATCATCCGGGTTATACAAACTACTCCTTAAAAAGCTGCCACTGCAAACTCAGGAAGAAGTTGGGCCGTTTTTTTACTCAGTCTGACTAAGATTGACTAAGTTTGTGTTCAGTGAGGGTCCCCTAAAAGTTGTGCATCGTACTTCTACACCAGCGGTCTGAGCCCAGGTTTGATAGGACAAAGTGGAGAACACCGTGTGTCACATCTCCTGCGGAGAGAAAATGGCACCGAACGATCATTTATTAGTGAAACCGAGCAGCTCTGTTGGACAATTTCCATGCAAATAAGAGCGGGACCCTTGGTAAGAGGGGCAATGCTCATCCGGTCATGTTTAGAAAGGCCTCCGAACGTAGGAGTGACTTTTGCGACGCTCGTAGTGCATCGTCCACGTTTCGCCGAGCAGAAGGAACGAGGAGAATAACTTTTGCGCACGAGACGACGGCGCTTTCCCCAGTCGCTGCTTTCTTAAGCCAGACATTGTTTAAAAATGCAAATCAATGTCAGGGGGTATAGATGGATTTGCATACTCCATGTAGACCATCTTCTCATTATTAAGCTTTTCTACAAGATCATTCTTCATTTGCTTGAAAAAAGAACATGTCAGCTAAATTGCATTGACCTTCCAAGGTCTAAATTTATCAAAATCCAGCAACTTACCGAATTCTGGGAAGGAAAGGAGCCCTTCGTGTGTGGCCAGGTTATTCCACTGGGGAGTCCCTGTGGCAGTTAACAGGGTGTATATGTGTGTGTGTGTGTGTGTGTGTGTGTGTGTGTGTGTGTGTATGTGTGTATATATATATATATATATATATATATATATATATATATATATATATATATATATATATATATATATATATACACATACATACACATACACACACACACACACACACACACACACACACACATACAGGAATATATATATATATTATAACATGACAGCATATGCACACACCTTCAGAGTGCACTTTAAAGTTCTCCATGTCCTCTGCAGCAGCTCTTAAGACGTCTCAGATCAGACGGACGAAACATCAAGGGAACAAACGGTTTGGAAGGGAATCTGTTACTGAGCCAATGCCTTGTTTTTCCATAGCAACTTGCTATTTTTGCACATTTGTACAGCTGGGTATTACATTGAGAATATTGAGGTTAAGCTCCATGCTTAACAGGGCCACGGTAGGATCCTTCCTGGGACCTGGACCAACAATCCTCACGTGTTGGGTCCTTAAGGACAAATCTATGTTTTTATCCATTGCTGCTGGTTTTTTTAATCAGTCTGAGCCACACCAGGTGTAACTGAGTGGAAAAAATCACGGAGGTACCCTTAAGACCCTCAGTGTCCTCTACTACGCATGGCAACAGGAAAGCACCACAGGACAGCTGGCTGCGTACAGCACCCTGTGAAGGGACGCTGCCCTGTTGGGCTTTGCACCATGAACAAGAGTAAACTGTGAACAAGTAGAAATCTGTCAATGTTTATTTACTCGTTTTTTCACACATAAACGGACGATTATTTTTCCCTGCTTAGTAGCAAAGCAACCTTTTGCATGGTTAACTGGAGAAGATGCCAGAACAAGGTGACATCCGGCACCTCAAAGCAACCAGGACACCGCTTGCAAAAAGCATCGCCGACCTCCGCCGAGGTCTCCTGCCGAGCTCAGTGTTTGCTTTCCTTCAGATCCAGCCAGACATGAGCTGTGCAATTGACCACAGTTAGTTCTTATTTCTTCTAATGTGGACCTGGATGGAGGAGCCCTGATCAGGCTCTTAGTGCTAAATCAGTTCTCAAAATGAGGCACAGCTCATTTTTCTAACTGTAGCCTTTAATGAAGAGGCTGTGTGATCTCAGATGAAGGCATCACGCACTCCCAGCAGGCTGAGTTATAACAAAATGAAAAACAAGGTGAGAGCAAAAGAGCAGGAGAGCCAAAGCGATTCACTTACTGCAACGATTGTTCTCCAGGATCTCAAATAACATTCTTAAGCTGACAGCTTTTTTTCTGTCCCTTTGAACTGAGACAAAGGATGTTTTGTTTTCTTCTTTGTCAGTCAAACTGAGGAGTCTGAAAGCTAGGATAGCGCTAGATGGTGAGATCCCTGCTGGGAGGGTAACCATTTGGGCGAGGGGGTCCCACCGAGGGCTCAGTGGGTGGACTCTTCCTGAACGACAACCCACAATTAGTGACAGTCATGGGCGGCATGATGAGAAACTGAAAAGGAAAAGAAGATTCCAAATGGTGTGAGGAAAAACAAAAGTTTTAGCTGCATTTTAAAGTAAATACGGAAACAACTGAAACTACCTGTTACGCCCCCACTACTGGCTCCTGTCTAGGGTGGTGGAGGGGGAGCATAAACAACAAGCAGCCCACACAAAAATAGTGAAATGGGTGGTTTATAATTTGTTCAGTGGTTGATACAAGATACAACTATATACAAACAAAGGTGCTAACCAGGATAGAGAGCTTGGACGGTGCCTAAGCAAAGAAAGAAACAAAAAGTTTCCACTAACCTGATCTGTATTTTCAGTCTTACCTATTCCTAACGTAGTGAACAAAAATAAATATCTACCTAACTACGCTAGTCTAAACTAACACAGAAAATACAGGGGTTGGCACCCGCCCACTTACCTAGTGTGTATAACAGTACGTACAACCCTACGTGAAGTTCAATGTAGGTGCGCACATACTAGCCTGTTCTCAATCCAAGCCAACAACCCAGTGAACAACGTGACATCAAGTGCGTGACTATTTACACCGTCGACTAGACCAAAATCCACTATCCAAAACCAGAATCCTTAAGCCAAAACAAAGTCAAACCAGAAGTCACACGTAACAATATAACAAAGTCAAATACACAGAGCAAACAGCAACCGAACAAGTGAGCCAAAAAGCCAGCTTTTGGGGGGGTCACAGTGCTTCTTATCAAGGGGAAAACCCGCCCCCAGGTCATCGGTTGGCACATTCCGATAGGTTGATTGATGATGATTGACAGATGGAGCAAACCACCTGTGACACAGAACAGAAGAGACAGGGGGAAAAACAGAAAAACAACCGCCAAACAACCGGAGCAACACAGACACGTAACACTACCAAAAAAAAAATCGCCAAACAGTTCTGACTTTAATGAGGTACAAGCTACACATATTTTTCTGATCAGTATTTTTATTGTGCTCCAACGCTGAATCATCCAAGCCAAAATAAGTTATCTGTCTGCAGATGTTTTAAAGAAAATGAAAAACTCGTGTGTTGTGCTTGCATAAGTACTCAGACCCCCTCCCTCCCCAGCTTTAATATCTGGTAGAGGAACATTTTGCGGGAATAAGACCGCCGGGGCATCTGAGGTTGTCATGTACCAGCTTTGCACTGGGCCTTCAGGTTGGGTGGAAGACACCTGTGGGCCACGATTTTCAACCACAGATCCTCAAAGGGACCGAAGACAAGACTTTAACCGGCCGCAGCAGGAAATTCACCTTCTCATTTGAATACCGTGTTTTGAACATTTACTGTGCACGGATGCTACGTTGTTAACATTATCAACATTTCTGACTTTTTTTTTGCTTTTTTTAGCTTTTGTAAATTAAATGTAGCTTGAAAGGAATCGCAAAGTTGTCTAAATAAAACACCGTCACTGTGACACAATATCGGGGCGCAAAAGTAATAAACCGCACTAACATTTAAATAACGCGACTGGAATAATAGCAATAACTATACAATCCTAAACCGGTGCAAATATCTGGGACCAGAAATGTATCATAAGTTCAGACGGTCAGTCAGAACCTTCAGATGAGGGACAACCTGCATATAAAATGCTTTATCAGTGGAACTTAGTGAACTGTTTTCTTCATGTTTACACCACCGGCTGGTATGTGTTCGATTATCGACATCTGGGGGGTATTTACTTCTGTAACAAACCTCACTGTTTGTTTGGTATTTCTACAGTTCAACTGAGTTAATGTGGAAAGTAGATATTTACAGTACGCTGGAAGTGGATATGCAGGACACGGCAGTGTCGAAAACTTCTCCGACGGGGGGCCTTCGGATGGAATAGTTGGGTAGTTTTCAAAGACGGGAGTGATTGTGTGAACTTTGGGGAGAAAGGACGGCGAGGGGAGACGATGGGCGGCCGCGCGATGGACGGCGGAGGTCCAGGAGAGGGTCGGCGACACCCTCTAGCTGGAAGGGAGCAGGGAGCTCTTGTCAGATCTTTGATGCCGTGCTGCCGGCGGAGCTCGTGAGATGTAAGCCGCCCCCCCCATCGCCGTCACGGAGCAACCGCTTTTGACAGGATGCCAGGGGGTGGTGGTTTTTTGAGAAAAATAAAGTTCCTGTTGAGAAAAGTCCCACCAGAAGGTTCTATATTTAAAAAAATAGCATGGGGACCACGACTGGGAGAGCAGGCAGGAGGGAAAAAATGGACTGCAGCTCATAAACTCAAATCACTGCTTCACTTTGCCCTCCATAAAAAGGACACCTCTTTTAGCTCTCCGTAAAATGTATAAATCACCATATCAATCCACCTCGAGTCCTAGACAGGTTCTCTACACGCCCATCCATTTCCAGAGCAACCGCCAGTCATTTTTTTTCTCCTTGTAACCGACAGCTGTTGACCTCCATCACATTTATAATTTTTCTTTTCTAGTTCCATCATCATTTTTGATCGTGTTACTATGTCATTTTTGCCCCGCAACAAAATTAATAGCTTTACATTGGGTCACGTTCGCTGTGGAAAAAAGGGAAAATTGGCTTTTGATTGATGGGATGTGGACGCCGTTTCCCCCCGTTTTCTCAAGTCAATTTAAATAAACAAAGCAGCCATTGCGGCATATAAATATATATATATACATAATATACATAAACAAATACAAAAACAACGTCGCTGGCGGACGATGCAGAACTCTGACGGATTCACCTTGTTGCGTAAATGTAGTAGCTGCTAAGCAGACGATGTAACGTAATGAAGGAGGAACTCGAAACTGAGGCCGTTCTTTCAGTCAGCCTCGGATCCCGAGTTTACCTTCGGCCCACCTTCCACGCAGCGACTATCCGATATGAGCATAAACAGGTTAAATATCAGCCACGGGAAACTTAGCCCAACAAGTTCTTCTTCTCCTTCAGAAACCGGTATAACGGACACCCTACATTTAAAGCGGTCGAGTTTTACGTTTTTTTTTTTAAAAATGGGAATACAGCCACAAATCGTTTCTCGGCACCACCGAGATGTTTGTAAAGCCGAGGAGGAGACAATTGTTCGAGTTCTACCATCTGGATGTTGTTCAGAGAGCCGCATCCCTGTTTGCTGGCAGGAGCCCACAATAAGTCCTTGCTGCACTTTTAGCTCTGTTAGCTCCCTATTAGTGAAGCACATTCTCCAGGGCTTACAAAAGAAGTCTGTAGACTGAGCTAACCTTCGACACCTTTTCTGTCCCGGTGGAGGGTCTCGACATTCACCCGGCTCTTACCGTAAGCCACTATTGTTAGTTGGCGTGGCGCAACTACCTGTTTATTTCGATCTTTCCCCACCCAAAACTTGGCATGGAACACATTTGTCACATGACCAAAGCTTGGAACAGAGCAGTGTTACCAGTGTCCTACTTGTCACACAGCCATGCTTTCTTGGAATGATTAAGTCTGGGAATAGTTTCCACTCTATAGGATTCCAGCCCTCCTGTTGGGTGCATTAGCGCCCTGAGACCAACCAAAGATATTTTGTCGCTATGAAACCCACCATTTTCTTTTCTCTGCACACTTTGCTGACCGAATGAAAACCTAACAGGCCCTTTTAACACGCAGCAAATCTGCAGCTTGGAAACGTAAGACCTCTGGTGGTTTCCGAGGTGCTGATTCGTGAGAATTTTCGATCGCGTCTTTGTCTGCGACTCTACAGATTCGGGTGCTTAACCCAACAAGCCAGAAAGCTGCCCAGCAGATGTGAGCCTCACCACATTGTTGGGTTGCGTTGCCACTAAGTACTGAACTTGTCAACATTTATATGATCAGGTGACGATTTAGAACATTTGTGCAAAGAGGTGACTGTTTTATTATCCCATTTCAATAATCGGTCATTTATGAATCGATTCAATTGGACCTTCTTGACAAATAGGTCTTCTGCCCTAGTCTACTGCTGCTCACCCTCACAGACACTATGCATTCAGCTGTACCCACATTACCATGTGCTGCTTGACTAAAGTCATCATGAAGAAAGTGCTTCTCCAGCGATATGTGTGACTTCTCTGTTCCCGCCCTGGAAAGCTTCATACAGGGTGTTTGCAAGTCGTACATTAACACTGAGCCCACATCCTCTTCACCTCCTTCACGAATTTCTCTGCGCCCTCACACACCAGTCGAACATCTCCAGTTGATACTTAAGGAGGTAATAAACCGAAAGCCACAAAATATAAGCGAAAATGAGAGTGTAGCCCTAGAAAATTCCGAATTTTCCTTCAGATGACTGCAGACTGTGTATTTTAAGAACCTCTTTTTTATCCCTTGGTCTGGAAATGTTGATTCAGATCCTACATCTGTACTTTATTCATTATTTAAATGTTAATTTAAAAGCTTTTCCAGGAAACTCACGCACCCGGCGTGGGTAACTGCAATTTTCCCCCAAATTCCAGCTTTTCCAGGTGTGGCACGAAGAATATCCACACAAGCTCCCATAAACGTTCATCCATTAAATTTTATGACACACTCATAGTTTCCGTATATTATCTCCTTGTTTCTTTTTTGAATGTTGGGATTTATGGGCACATTTTTGCCCTCTAATGAGCAGAACCCATCAATGTCAACCAGAGCGACACTTCAGTGAAGATGTTTTACAAGATCTTAGTGCTGCAGACAAGAAAGACCTGCAATATTTTAATGAAGTTATCTGTCGATAGCTTGTCGGCAATTTCAAGCATTTCTGAACTCTCTCACAGTGTGGAGAAATTCAACAGTTTATACTGAAAACTTGAAATAAGAACGGAACATGTTTTCAGCGGTGTTGGGAAGAAGCTATAAGGAATCTCAGTTGCTGAGTTTGGCCAGAAATGTTTGTGGAAATGAAATCCCAGCACATGGTTATGAAAATAAAAATGTGAGAATCTGAAGAGTTCCTTAAGATGATCTCCCTCCTGTAATCCTCTCAGCTCTGCCGAAGTTTTAAAAAACTCATTTTAATAGCGATTGCTGATAAGTGGGTTTGCATCACGTTTATTCTGACGTACTTTATAGCTTCATAGCATCTAAGGTGTCACTGTTCTAGAGTGCTTCTGTGTCTGCTGCGATGGCCGAGTGGTTAAGGCGTTGGACTCGAAATCCAATGGGGTCTCCCTGCGCAGGTTCGAATCCTGCTCGCAGCGACCACTTGAGGGCAGTTTGTGTTCTCACAGCTCGTGGCCGGTTGGCTCAGCTGGTTAGTGTGTCGTGTTGAGAAGAAGCCAAGGTTGTGGGTCTGATTCCAGTAAGGTTGGGCTCTGCTCCTGACAGGTTCCAGGTGATTGAAGGCAGACCTTGTCGGGGGGCACGACCGGAGAGGGGTTTTTCCCCCCCCCCGCAATAGGGGGTTAAATGGCGGTAAATCGGGAAACAAACACACCTGCTGTTCTGCTGGCAAGGGGATCAGCCGTTGGCGAAAGGAAGCTGTGCTAAAGTTAAACTAAAATGTCGGCCTCACCTCTGGAAAAAAAAATGTAAAAAAAAGACAGTGAAATTGAAGAGGAAGCGTGAGGTCGCCAGGAAATCGATTGACTCCATTGGCTGGGCGTTTGAGTGGGTGGGGCCTCTCCTCCAGCCGTTGCCCTGGGCAGCGTGTCCTACTGTTTGAAATATAGTGACGTGAGAAGGAACGTAAAGGAAAACCGTGTGGCATAAAACCAGCTGCGTAACAAAAGAAGGCGGGTGAGGAGATCTTCGGGAGGCGTCACGTTACTCGAGGAAGTGAAAAGGCCTCCTGTTCCCTGCAGCTGTGGTCGGAGATCCTCAAATTTTGCCCGCTTCATAAAGCCAATTCCGGGGCCCTTTTTTAAAAACGGGGCACGACTGCGCGTACGTTAAAAAATTAGCCGACGATTAGTCTCAATAACTCGCAAAGTCAAGATCCGTGAACATAAATCCACCGCATAATTTACCATAATAATTTCAATCTCCACTTTTCCAAAGGAGGTCACATCCTCTTGATCGATGGCATTGCTGTAGTCAAGTGCGCGATAATCCATTTCGCCCGAAATACTCAGAATTTGGCCTCCTGACATCTGCGAAGCCCCGTTGGAGCCGCATCTGTGTAGAGGACTGACCTTGGCGAAAGCCAGCCCTGTGTCTGTCACAGTGTGCTGGCAAATTGGATTTGACTGTCCCCTCCTCGTCGACACACTCGGAGAAACTCCTTCCGTTGGCCCTGGAGTCGGGATCACCTCATAGTGCGACGTACACGGCTGCAGCTCCGGCGAAATGCCGCGTGAGCCACGGCTGAAACAAATATCACGCTAAGCTGTGATTTCTTTTCTTTCCCGTTTCAAAATGCCAAGGTTGTTTTCTTCGACGCTTTGAATGATGAAAAATTCAGAAGTAAGATCTTGTTACGTTTGGTTCAACAGCCGACGAATCGTACTAAAAACACACTTTTTATGTTCCACAAATAATTTGCATGGTTTTTTTTCCCATGGACAGACAGGCTCTATTACAGCGTAGCTGACGGCAGGATCAGGGTGTTCGGCCACTTTTCTTTTGCCACAATATCAGTGAGAAATATTAGACCCAAATCCAGAACATATCTAGCAGAAGCATAGCTGGCACGTCAGGTCTTATCAGTCAAGTGCACACAGATGGAATTTCTTGAGGGAGCCTTTCAGACGCCTTTTGGCCAGTCTGCTTATCACTGTACCACTTCATGCCCTAAGGGTCCAGCGGCTGGTGAAGGACATCAAGGCCAACTGGGCTGTAATTTGGACAAAATTTGCACTCAAAATCATGTGAGTTAACACTTTAGATCTCCACGTGTCCTTCTCCAATAACTAGTCCACGGATGGTACCATAGACTTTGCCGTTACCACGTGTGAAAAAGGATGTCTTTTACATCCATCTGTCTAAAGATTCACCAAAAGGGTCCAACTAATGGTGGTTTGATGTGCTTAAGCTGCCGCTTCCAAGAACAGAGGGAGTCACCTCAATGTAATAGACGTGAAGTTGAGCTCACCTTCAGCTAGCTGTGAAGAGTCTCTATGGTGAGCTTTCTGTGGCATCTGGGAGAGAAGTATTGGATATTTCCAGGTTTCATTTACATATTACCTTTACATGTATTCATTCAGAAGATGTTTTTCTCCAAAGCGACGTAAAACTCAAGATTTACGTAATACTCAAGAGTTGTACGTGCGGATGTGAATCTTGAGGCACGCTCAGTTTTTGTAATGCCACTGTTTTTGCTGGTGTGTATTTAGTTGTTTAATGAAGTAGACATGTAGATACGATCATGACAGAATATCCTGGTTTATGGAGCAATGAAGAGAGCCACATGAAGTGGGCCTGCATTTTCAGATCCATCTTGGATATTGAAAATCATCATTCCACCTCATCTGAGCCAAAATCCTCCGCAACTCTCAGTTTGAACTTGAGGTCATTTCAGCTTGTGAGGGATCATCTCGCTACACCAGCCTCTGCTTTACATTTATTAGCAGAATTCACTTTGAATGCTTGGTCAAAAGATACAAGGGGCAACCCCACTGTGACCTGAATCAAGACTTTTCTGAAGTCAGATGGTCCCGTTGTATATGTCTGGAACAATTTTCTCTTGTGAGTTTGTTTCTTTGATTTTTTTTTCTTCTGGATTTTTCTGAACTTTTTGATAATGTCAGTAGTTTAAAAAATGTATCAGACAGAGTGAAAATTAAATTTCCGAAAAATTTCAAAGACAGCCTTCCAAAGCAATGGGAAAAAAGTTTTATTCTCCCTGGATACACTTGGATTCTACACTTCTGTAGAAATTTCCCTTTAAAGAGGTGGAACCAAGTTCCAGGTTAAGGTTTATCCCAGAGAAGAAACTGATGAATACTGAGGCCAAGGAAACTTTTAGTAACTACAGTGTAATTGGTTTCCATATCAGAGCATCCAGTCTGTGCTGAAGTCCCATAACCCTCAGGTCTGAGGTAGACACCAGTCAGGCTGGAGATGCTGGAAAGGGCCAGTGCTTCTGCTTTTACGTGAAATCATTTCCAATTGTTCCATCCTCCGCAATGCTCTTCAGCCTCATCTTGCGTACAGGCCTGCTGCTTATGGAGGAGAGTGGTGGAGCTCATGCCCAGTGGCCAAATAACAATCACTTGGAAAGAATGCAGTAATTATTGTTCTTCTGGGGGGGAAATGAACGACCATGGGCTGCAGAACTGCACCTCTAAAATCCTTACCTTTATGCAGCTGTTTTCTTAGGCCAGACTGGTGCTATTGAGTGGTGGCTCTAACGTGAGAAGCTTCAACTATTTGCATCTTTTACCTCCTAATATCTTCTGTGTGAATAGGTGGCGAGTTCTTCTACATTTATGCCCAGTTTCTGGAACATCTGTTCACTCACACAGTCACTCATTCACTCTACTGTACCTTACTCTACTCTTCCCTACACTACTCTACCCTACAATACTCTACTGTACTGTGCTCTACTCTGCTTTACTCTACTGTACCCTGCTTTACTATACATTACCCTTCTGCTCTTCCATGCTCCTCCCTAACCTACTCTTCTCCACACTACTCTACTGTAACCTACCTTACTCTGCTCTGCTTCACCCTACTCTACTCTACTCTACTATACATTACCCTTCGCTACTCCACTCCACCTTGCTCCACTTCACCCTACCCTACACTACTCGACCATACGCTCTACTGTATTCTACTGCACACTACACTCTACACTACTCTTCCATATTCTTCTCTACGCTACCCTACTCTATATTCTACACCGCCCTGCTCTACATTACACTGCTGTACTGTACTCTACTTACTTACTTTCATTAAACATTTGTCCTGGTCAGGTTCTCAGGAGTCTGGAGCCTGTCCTGGAATCAGTGGCCGGCAGGGAAGGACGGGTACACGCTGGACGGGATGCCCATCAGGATAGTCCATCTGAGGCTATGGAAAATCTGCTGTGAAGTTACTTCCATTCAAAGCTCTTCTTAATTGCCTTAATTCAGGTGTTTTTTTCCCCTTAAACGTTTCAATACTTTATTAACAAACCAAATATAAAATACAACAAACTATAAAAACCACTGCATCAAAAACACATCAACAGCTCTCCACATGGTAACAGACCAATTACAATAAAAAACACTTCTTCAAATGATAAAACTCTGGTTTTTACAACACAACACACTTAAAAGGATGCATCACAAGAACCTAAAACTGTGTGTGTGATAAATAATTCAACATAAACACCAACAGTTTTTATCTACATTTACAGGTCTGTCAAACCATTTAAATGAGGTGAAAAACAATTCAAATGCCATTAAAATCTTCATTAATCATAACATACAATAAAACACAGTAAAATATATTAAAATCGATCATGAGGACTTTTCTCTAAGTAAGTCCCCTCCTCCACAGTCCCCAGGTGGGGCTCCACATTATGCTCCGAAGAACTAAAACCTTCCCGGGAAGACCCCACCTGAGACATATCAATCAATAACATACCAGAGTGTTCCGGTAAAATGGTAAAGGAGGGGATCCGCCTCTCAGTCCTTTTGGGGGAGTGCAGCACTGGAAAAGGTCCCAGACTCCCTCCTGCACCCTTTCTTCCTCCTGGTCTCCAAAGATAAGTCTCCTTATCCTCGTGATCAGGAGATTCGGGCTCCTCTTCGGCCCGGGACTCAGCAGAAGTGCCTGGAGACAGTGCCTCCTCCGTCCTGCCCTAAGACAAACCGTCCGTTACCTCAGCCCTCACTGCCGTCCCCAAGCGATGTCATATCTGCACGTCCTGCACCACACCAGCGAAGATCAGCCTCTTCAGGGGGCAGCCCAAGGGAGAGATGGTTCTCTCCCCCACATCAGGTACAGCAATGAGGGCCTTCTCCAGGCACCACTGGCACTTCATGTCCTTGCAGGTTCTGCTGGTGTGTCCCTGGCCAAAACACAAATGACAAGAGGGAGACTGATCAGAATAAAATGGGAAGATTTAGCCTCACCCAGAATGAACTA
Organism: Arapaima gigas; assembly: GCA_900497675.1. Lineage (NCBI taxonomy): Eukaryota > Metazoa > Chordata > Actinopteri > Osteoglossiformes > Osteoglossidae > Arapaima > Arapaima gigas. The sequence goes on from UFQX01000316.1 coordinate 469,481, forward strand.
TGCAGGGTGCTGATGTAGACGTTCCAGATGCCTAGAAGGTCTCTCTCCTCCTCGCATCCAAACATGTTGATGTACCTCCCCAGGAAGAGCGCCCCGTTCTCTGCCGACACGAAAGGGTAGAAGATGTGCACAGTCACCGCATGCTTGTCTGCTCTCCTCACTCACCCTGCACGCCTCCAGCGCCCCTCCATTGTCAGCGTGACGTTGAAGACGGATGACGGGCTTTTCCGCCGCATGCAGATGACGTGGTCCGCTGGAAGTCCCAGGAGTCTGAGGACGACGTCCAGAGCAAAGGGAACCTGCTCAGGGGATCCATCCACATCCTCCCGGTTCCTCGAGCAGAAATGAATGGTGTTCTTCAGCATCTGCATCCCAGGAGTCATCGTCCTCGCCACAGTTGCCTTCTTTCCCATGGAGCCATGGACATCGGGAGAGCTACCCTACTCTGGACTATCCAGTCAGAAACACTCCAGAAAACAAATCCTCTGCGTCGTGCTGCAGGGACAGCAGACAAGCCACCCGAAACCCTGCACGTTAGGCTAGGCAGGCTACCAAAATAAAAACAATACCTACTAGAAGACAGAGCTTCCCTCACGAACACGCAGTGGTCAAGCCACCCACAAGTCCGTATTAGGTTCAGCTCTGTGGTTCAGTACCTGCAGGACTACATTTGTGGTCATGTTCAAATCCAACAAAATATGTGTCATGAGCCGTACAACATCTACAACTTCTAGTCAAATTCACTTAATAGTAACAGTAGGGAGTCGTGCAGAATTCAGCAAGACCAGACCTGGGGAGATATAGTACTGACTAGACAACCACCCAGACTAATATATAGCTAATAAATAATTTGTGAAGAACCATCTGCAACAGGGCTATAAATATTGGGCAACACAGGCAGCACAGAGTGCCTTGACCAACAAAGGAGTGGATCTGAAAGTTCTGATGAAGCAGGAGCATAAGTATGCTTTTCCTACTTTCTGGGCTGGCTACAAAGACTCTCAGCAAATGAGACATAAATCCAAAAGGCTACGATATGAAATTGAACCTTGAAGATTTATATCTGTTTTTCAAGAGAGAACAGATGGATTTGTCTTCGCCTTGTGTTACGTTGGTAAGCACTGGCAAAAAAGGTTCTACGTGAGCCTTTTGGATGGATCAAATCAAAGGGTGCCTAGTTCCCCCTGCAAGCCAGCATCAGCGTTCCCGATGTTCCAACATCTGTTCCATTGGTAGGAAACCAGTGAGCTCTGTTGCCAAAGGATGCAGCAGAAAAGCTTTTCTCAGAAGCCTGCAGAAGAATTGTTAACCGAATGACAGACTTACTGACAAAGGAGGTAGAGTGTCAGCCAGCTGCCTTGTTTCCAGACATCAATTCACCCTTCTGTGTCAAGCTGACTGTGAGTGCAGACCACACTTCAGGTTCATACAGGACTGCTAACGGGAACACACCTGGAAAGAATGAAACTGAAATATGTTGGTCTTGGTTTGGTTGGGTGCCATCATTGGTCATATTCGCACGAGCTCCTTCTATCCAAAAACACAAAACCCAGGCACAGGTTCCAGAGAATCAAATCTATCTTCAAAGGAGCACTTCAATACATTCTTGCTTTTCTTGCTTTAGTTCAGTGTAGCATCACCGACCGCTGCTGCCTTCATTAGAACGATACTGTGAGGTCCTGACTTGAAGACATCAGAGAGTAAGCTGATGAGATGATGCGTGGTTTGTGGTTTCATGGAGCAATTGTGTGCAAACTTTCATCTATGTAGGGGCATTCTTTACCGAGACCCGGAAAAAGAGTTTCCTCCGCGCAACCGTTGACTCTCATCCTCAGCAAAACTGCCCTGGAAACACCAGTGGCTAAAATCTGGCTTCGAAGATATTTATAGAAGCTCCTGTTTCAGAAGCAGAGCATCAACTTCCCTGCTGAAGGAAACACAGAGTATTTACCGGCTTATCAAGTGAGGGCTTTTTCAAGCACCGTTTTTGGGCCATTTACCTGATAAACCATCTGTCCTAAAGGTCGATATGTAGACCCCAGGCGCCATATTTTGCCCAATTTCATTTCAATTTTATGTCATACGGACGGCCCTTTTTTCCCCCATCTTCCAGCTCCATCCCACCGATAAAACAGTGAGAAACCTCTGCAGCCCCGGCAGGAGAGCAGTCGTGCAGCAGAGCGAGCAGCTTGTTATATAAGGAGCAGCTCAGGACGCCGGAGATGGCAACTGACAGTGTTTTTCAAGATGATGTGTGTTTGAAAAACAAAAGAACACGTTCACTTTTTTTTCCACTTCTCCTGCAGAATCTGGACTCCTGGGACAGACCATGAAAGCCACAAAAAGTGTAGCACTAACATTCACTTATAGAGACTTATTTCCCATCCAGATGTTGCGTAAGGCAGAACAAAAACAGGGCGAGGGATTTACCTCCATATCCAGCCATGTCTGTTCAGCCAAGCAGTGATAACAGCATTTTATTTACACGCAAATTACGTTTGTATATTTATAGTAAATATCAATTTTTTAATGTTTTATCTCATATAGTTTTATCACATGGGCGGCACAGATGTTCAGATGCTGAGCCTGCGCGGTTTGAAAGTTCGCCTTGTGTTCGTGTCGGTTACTCCCAGGTGCTCCGGTTTCTTAAAACGGTCCAAAGACGTGTGTTTGAGTTAGAAGAAAAAAAATAAAATGCATTTCTACAAATGCCAAACTTATTTAAAAGCGCTTTCAGACCGGACTCCTTTCCCACTGACTTCTGAAATGCGCCACACATTGGTAAATCGCCAATCTGTCTGCTATTCCTTGACTGTGAAGGCGAAAGCCAGAGATGGAGCTTTTTAAACTAGCACCGTTTTCACATTTGAACGGTTTCGGGGTTGATACCTTCGGATTGTGAGAATCAGGGAGACGCTGATGCGAAAGCCCCGGTCTGAACAAGACGGAGTTTCCTGCAGGGACACGTGTTTCATGTTAATATGACACCACAGTTGCGTGTGACTATGTGTGGCTGTGGACTGGCATCCCATCCAGAGCTGAAGTTTCATACCCCGGAACCCAGTGATTCTACAGTCAGCTCCAAACTCCTGTGAGCCTGACCAGGGCTATGGAGACAGCGGATAGAAGCACTCAACATTCAGGAAGGTATCGTTTTTCAGATATAAAACAGGCTTATCTCAGCTCGCTCCGTTTAAGGTGACTGACATCAAGGCCTAACAGTCCACATGTACTTTTCTAATACAGCTCATTCTCGCACCGTCAAAACTGAACCACAGAATGGACATACAATCACTTTGTGCCCTCAGAAGGAGACAGAGAGGACTTCATGGAGCAAATCTTTGGACTCCTGGAACAGCAGACTTGTTAATAGGCCGGTTAGCAGTTCTAGTCCCAGAAGGGACAACTGCAGACTGCATTGAGATAATAAAACGGATTTGTTCCGGTGAAACAGCTGGCTGTTTACATGAGCTCAGTCTAACAAAAAAGAAAGAATCAGTTGAGCTACAAGATGCTAAACATTGCAGAAGCCAACACTGAAAGGGAGGAATCGGGGGGGCTGCAAAGTGAGGAAGGACATGAATGAAAGCAGGTGTGTGTGGCTTTTTATATTATACTCTAGCTGAGAGAATATTGACTCAGATCTATATATTTGAAACACACCTGTCACATTACTGCTGAAATAATCTTGCTGGGGGTCATCTGTGGCTGGGACACAAACAGCAGGTGGGCCGAGGGGTTTGGTGCAGCTGTGCGATGTGGTACTTCTCAGCCGAACCACCTCGAGCACGTTGAAGACTTCCGTTCATTTCGTGTCTCCGTTTGGCCACCCCCCACCGAGCCCTCCTCGCTTACCCGTTCTCTCTGGATGTGAGGGGGAGGCTAAACGCCACGCGTCAGCCAGCACTCAGCTCTCAGCTCTCCTGTACCCCGCAGGTCAGCGAAGAGCGGGCATGAGATGATCCGTTTGAATGACGCTGTGGCTCCCCTCCTGTTTCCGCCTGCACAAAAAGGTGGACACGCAGCTCCAAGGTGGTGCGTCCTCCTGCGATGGAGAGAAGGCAGAAAGGGGGTAACGGCAAACTTCACGTCGTAAGGATATGATCCATACTTGCAGGTACACAAACAGAAGAGCACTTGGCACACGGTGATTTAACTTTGCCGTCAGTTTCCACACACGCATTTCACAGCTCGGCAGCTTCTGCCAGAATCCTGGCCCGACGCCACAAAAAAATCTGCAAAACTGACTTTTTAAAAAATTTTAAAAAAGTTTACCGGTCAGTGAAAGTCGGCTGAGGAAAGGCGGTGGGAATTTGCACTTTTCTCCGCTGTGCAACATGGAACCGCTTGGACTGGGTCTTGAAGACCAGGATGCGAGTGGTTACTGTCAGGGGCAAAAAAAAACAGAAACAGGATTTAAAAAAAGAGCGTGAAGAAAAAGTTTTGTCTACAGCACTGAGATTAAAGCACTAAGTTTGCCGAGTTTGATGAATGGCTCAGCAGGTCCGCGTGATATAATGTGGGAATTTCTCCAGCTCAGCAAAGATAAACTGTACTTTCATTCCGAGATCATGACAACTGTGTCGTCCGCTTTTATACGCCCAAAGGTTTCGCTGTGCCTTGGTCATTCTTTGTAGTAAAAGGAAACATTAAAGAACGTGACACTACAATGAATGATTTTTATAGCAGTAAATATCAAATTATGTAACCAAAGAGGGGACCGCGACATACAGTCGCATGGAAATTATTATTGTTCAAGCGGCAGGACAAACATTTGATTATTCCTGTTAAATTTAATACCTGCAGGGCTTCCTGCTTTGTATATTGAAACTTGGGTTTCTCCAGGACTCCAAGGAACTTGAAAGAAAGAAGCAAAATTTAAATATACATCACATTGACATTAACATCAGACACATTGTGTTCGTGACTGAAAGGTATGATGAGGGAAAGTGACGATGAAACTCGGTATGCAGAAGAGAGCAGATTAACACCTATTGTAAAGCAACATCAATTCAGATCCTCACGTTTGACTAAGACTGAAGAAAAATGTCACTGTTGCCCTGTCATTTCGGGTGATCAGAGCCAACCCTCTTGACTTAAGGCCTATTGACTCTTTAGCATCTGCAGGCCTCATTCCTTTGGTCCATCAAAACATCCAAAAGCCAGAGTAGGTTTATAAAATAATAGTTTCCTTTAACGCGCTTGATTTGTTTATATTGCGTGAAGGTTCGGATTGGCGTGATGCTGGGTATAACCTTGTTTAAAATGTTTACCAGTGTAAAATCAGTGTACAAACATAGAGCGGCTACAGCTATTCCCTCATTTTGCAAAGTTGTCGATTCCTATAAATAATCCCCTCGAACAATTACACAAACATAAATTGAGAGTTTTGGCACAAGTCAGTTGCTTTTCAGGTCTTGAACCCTGGTCGACCTGGTGCTACCAGAGCACAATATGAGGTTTTGATCAACCTTTGAAGAATTTATTAAATATTTAATAAATAATTTCATATATTTTATATTTTACCTTATTGTGGACACGCATCATTTTCGAAAGATGGAATAATTTCGACATTTACATTCAAATCCGGTCGGAAAATAAACTACGTGATGCACAGAACTGTAGATGAACAGACGAAAACAATATTCCTATCCAGTTCGTCACTCTGCGTTTAGTTAAAATGAAAAGGAAGCGTGTTAAATCACAAGGCGCCATAAATCACTGCCTGAACTATAAGCAGAACACGGACACATCTGGCCATATACAGTTTAGGTTGGCAGTAAAAGTCAGTCTCAGTTTCCGGGTGTCATTAATCATTTTCCTGAAATGGTCAGAAAAGCCGCTGTATGTGATGTTGTCTTTTTTTGCGTGTCAACTAGAAAAAAAGAGGACGCCGCAATAAATGGTGTCCCTTCTGTCTAACCGCTAAAGGAATTGCAAAAATTAAGCAGACTGTGGACCATAATCTTTCTTACAGGAAGGTGGTTGGATGGTAATGATGTTGATAGATTCTTACCGATGACTTACAGCTTTGCAAGGCCTTCTCTGCTGCTGTTGTTACTGACTTTATAATAATGTGACAATATTTCATCACAAAAACGAGTAAATTGAGACAGTTCATCAGTGGCTGAATCGTTTCATCTGGTCTCATATTTCATATTATACTTTCCCTTTGCTTTAAACCCTGTGATTTAAAGGTATGTCTAGGATTTTAACATTCCTCTGAAGACTCCAGCTGGGTGGGTGGTGATGCGTTTATTTTGCCAAGATTTATCAAACATCATCAGTCGTGCAAGCCTGAGCTCTCCAGTCAGCAGCTGCTGGGTCATTCTTACCCAAAAACAATCTGCTTCAGATTTTGTCCGCATAAAATGAAGCTAAATTCTGATGTTTTACATTCGTACTCAAGGTTTTAAAAAAAAAAATCTCCCTGGATCAATATGCCATTGTTATGTACAGAACTGGAATATCGTCAAATTTGGTAAGACCGTCCAGCAGGAGCTGGTTCTCGGACCTTTTGCCCACGAGTGCTAGAGAAAAATAACAGAAGAAGCAAAAAATAGTTCCTGTTTAATTCAATATGACTGCCAAAGTTATTTTTTTGAGAAAGCATGATATAATGTAGCTAAAAAGCTTGCATACATTCAGTTCAGCGATTCTACAGTCAAAACAAAACTGCACAAAAGTTTTGACAAAATCATACGTTTCGTTCGTGTAGAGTTAGGACGTATGTCTCGGTTGCCACATACGGCAAAAAATCTTTATCGGCATCATCAGCCCTCATATAAAACAAATGAGAATATTGAAAGTGCCCGGTCCTTCAACAAGGGGTCTATTTGATTTATTTGGAAACATATTTCCCTGGAAATCAATGGAATGCCTTCTCAGTGATGTCCTGAACCCAGGTCTCGTGAAAGTCTGCCATAAAACATTTGCGTTTAAATAAGGCCGGTTAATTTGAAATGTGGTCCATAAACCGTATTTGTTCATGGGAGCAGTAACATCCTTGCTGACAGCCTTGATGGTGCCGCGTGTGTCTGCAATTCGCTTTCCCGAAGATGGAGGTGAGTGAGCACGTGTGTGGGTGGTTGCGTGATCTTTACTGCTATTTCTGTACTACACCTGCCTAAAGTTTCCAATTATTCTTTACATGCCACCGTTACGATTACGGCCCCAAAGCTGGTTAGGGGTGCAGCGGGGTGTAACATAAACTGTGCCAACATATCAGTGAACGGACTGATAGGACTGTAGCCGTGTATAACAAACAAGCGCTTATATTTAACAGGTGACAGTTAGAGAAAACAAAAAGATACCTAACTAACCTTAATATTTCACACGAATAACTTCAGATCCAAAAAACCAAAAAGGTTGCAAAACCCAAAAGTCCTCTGCAGTAAATTGTTCTTCTACCTACTAGCTGAAAAACACAAAACAAGACAAAATAACCGCATGTAAGAAGCCACCAGAGCAAAGAGGACACAAGGATGAGATCAACAGCACAGACACAGGCAAAGTCTCAAGTCCGCGATGTCCAACCGAAGGTTCACCCAGAAGCTGGTTATATCGCCCCACCGAATCGAACCGCTTCCAGTTCTCTGCTGGCTGGAGTTTCACTTAAAACTCACGCTGGCTCTGATCTATCAAGGACGGCTTAAATTACACAATCAGCCGGGACAGTTTCTAAACCGTTCGGTGAGAAACGTCTTCTCAGGAAGCCTCACGTTTCACGCAGCCTTGGCGCTGGTTAGGGGAACAAACACCGACAACAGTTCTGCTGCACCGACTGTCCACCGGGGGGGTGGCTGCTTCTCAGCCTTGCGCCCGAGATCTTCATGAAGAACAAGACGAGCCCATCTTATCATCTTATCAAAAGACTCTACTTCCAATTATTTTTCGTCGAGCTTTTACCTATAGAGGAAGGCCGAAAGGCAGAAAATAGCGTATGGAAGAAAAGTCGAATATAACTGCACCGATAATCACAAAACAAAACTTGAATAAGGGGTTTTGAAATAGGTCTCGGGAACATCGTATCTTTTGTCATGTATTACTCTTGCGGCTCCGATCAATATTTCCTCACCCGTCGACAGAGGAAGAACTGTCTAAATAGATCGATGCGGGAGAACAGAGAAATAAAACTTGCCCTTTATCATACTTACAGAAAGAAGAATTGCAGCCATGGTTCCCCTGGAAATGAAGCAGTGAAAAAATGTGAAGCGGTTCTTGCACACGTTCTGATGTTTCCTTCTACCTAAGTGAGAGGAGCAGATGGAATTGTGGTCATTTCCACCAAATGAGCAACAGGATTAAAATATTGTTTAAACATCTGCATATCAGGCAGAGCTTTAAGTTCTCACACACTGGCAAATTGTACAACTGTAAAGTTTTAACTGATAAAAGGCGGGTTTGGGTCCTTGGTCTCTAAAGCAGAACCCAGCGCTTTGGCAGAAGTTCAAAATACACCTGAACAGAGTTTTAATGCGATCGCTGTTTGTTTATACTGTCGATGAAATATAGTTGTTCGATCAATACTGCAGTCTGAGGATTTCAAAACATTTTTCCACGGGACGCTCCCAAAAGCCTGCTTGTGCAGTTGTCAGGAGCATTGTACTTTTAAAATACTTTCAGAAATATTTTCTCACTGACTTTCAATACCTCTTTACTGGCAGGGAAATAGATTAATAGATTAGGCTTTGCTCCAGTAAGTGGACTGATGTACAGCCAGGCGGACTTCAGAACAACCTGGAGTCCCCTGGCAAATCCCACCCAGTTCCCCTCCTAACACTCAGTGAGAAGAACTACAATTAAATCTCATTCCACTTCTAATGGTTAAACCTCACATGTAAAGGAAACAAAAACACATTAAGAACGCAAACACTAGACAGGGAGGCAGAAGTGAGTTTCATTTCACACCAACCTTGCATGGAAACACGGTAAATGGCTATTTAAGTGGATGCAGATGGAGGAACTTCCGTCGTGATTTAGTGCACTTTCCCTCCCAGGTCTCTGTAACTCTGCCCCTTTGTTTTCCATTGTCTTAGAAGTTCTGACTTAGACAAAGGAACAGTAGAAACTGTGGAAGTTCAAGCCGCTGTGTGCAGTGCCGTTTACTACGGTACTGACCAGGTACCACTGTTTAGGGAGTTTAGATCAGTCGTGAAATGTGCTTTTTAACACAAACTACAGTTTCGTTTCTTTTTTGATAAAACATTTAATAAACTGCATCTGCCTGCATGTCAAGGTTGGTAGAATTTAGTGCGTTTTGTAACTGTCCATTAAAAAAAGGACTTTTTTCCTTATTTTTCAATACCAGTAAAATCTGAGGTTCCTGTATCCTTGGCCTGTCATTCAATAACATCCATAATATTTATAACACATCCACAGCGCTTACAAAGATGAGTGTTTTAATCTCCATACCGACATAGCAGTCAAACTTCACTTTAAGAGCCCCGCGTGTCATTCTGAAATGACAAAAAAGTACAAAATATCCATTTACATTATTTAACTCTTTTATGCCATTTATCAACATCTCAAACTGATTTTCCAGAAAAGAACATGTAAGATACTGGCAATTTCCTATAAACATTTGACTTCTTCTAACAGGACTCCTCAGCATCGATACCAGAGCGTTTCAACACCTGTAACATCTGGAGATGTTTCTATATATTAAATCCAAACTTATATGACATGGGGGAACTTTTCCACGACTTTGCAATTCATGTCGCATAGATTTTCAGAAGCAATACAATATTGTTGGATTTATTTCCCAGGCTGATTTAAGTGGATTTTTAAATTAACTCGGCTAATGAAGAAAGAGTTCAACTGGTCCATTTATCGGACAAGCAGAACAAGCTGGATTCCCAGCATCTTTCTGTGGATCGTGACAGTTTTCCTTTTCAGATCTTACTGTGTGGCGGCAGCGCGGTGCAGCGGGTACCACTGTCGGCTCAACCCGGTCCCTGTGCCCAGTGATGCCGGGGGGGGGGGGTCCAGACCACATGATCCTGACCAGACAAAGCAGTTAATAAAACTGGACGAAAAGACAAAAGCATTTGTTATTTTATGCATGTGTGTGTTGCTTTGTTAATGACTGCAAAGAGTTTAGCGCAGTGCATCCAGCTCTGTAAGTCACCTTGGATACAGGTACCGCATTAATTCCACGTAACAGTCATTTTACACTGATTTGGAGAAGAGCATCTGCTAGATGAATAAATGCAAATGCAATTGTGCGCCGCCCTCAGCTCGCCGTATATACAACCCGTCGCTTGTCCTGCGGCTTTAGACGTCAACAGAGTACATTTGCTGACAGGTTCCTCCTCCTCTCAAGCATCACGCTGCATTCGTAACAGTGTCAGAGCAAGTTTTAATATCCAGCTGCATGCAATTCTGCTCGTGGACACCAAAAATGTACTTCTGAGATGCTCTTGACAATTGCTTTGATATACACACGCAAGGATAATGCAAAATAAACGCCTTGGAGAATGAATAAATGTAATAGGCTGGTTGTGGGAAGGAATTGTTCATGGCTTCGTGAAATGAGAACATCCAGAAATGTTACTAACACAGACACAGCATTAATGGTAAAACCATTTTGCGGTGACTAGTAACATCTTTGCTGTTTTGTGAGGTTAAAGTTTAACCAGCTGGGAGCCACAGTGGAGCAGCAGGTAGCAGCAGCGCCTTAGAGCCTTACACCTATTGCTCTTATGTGTTTCCACCCACAGGTCCAAGTGGGCGTGTGGCTCGGCGGTGATGGACAGGGTTGTTTTCTCCTGTGGACCAGAGGCGGGGTAAAGCGACCCAGCATTGTGCAACTCAATGAGAGTGAGAGTTTGCAACAGCAGCGTTGGCTCGGGGGCGAACGGGTGAGAGGCGGGAGCTGAACACCTCTTTCTAATGACCTGTCCCTTTTAAAAACCCCCACCGCCCCTCAGCCAAACAAGACTGACAGCCGCCTGATCCACACACACACAACCCTGCCCCCCCGGCAGCACTATCGCATCACAAGCCCCATCGTGGTGCACTGATATCATAAAACACCCACCACCCCCCCATCCATGTCCACCAGTGTGGCCAAGAACTACGCAGTGATTTCAATTTGGTTTTTAATGATAAGGGTGCTATTTATGAGAAGTATTTCTTTACCATTGTGGCCTGTTAAACGACGCAGTAGGAAAAATAGCAAGACGCACTCAAAAGGTCTGTGTATCAGGTGTGTTCCTGCATGTTTTTCCTTACCAGTATTCAATGCTGGATGGAGGACCACCGTGGTCTTTGTTCTGACCCATCCCTCTGATGAAATCTGCTCCCCTGTCTCTACATCTCCTCCACTGTCAGGCAATTTTCTTTCCATTGCTCAATCTAACAGAATTTACCCCTCCTTCCGACAGCGGGATCACAAGACTCACAGCCAGACACCAAGATGTTCAGATAAGGTTGCCTCTCAAGCACCTGCTTACTAGCTTACTTTTCGTGTCTTTGGGGATTAAGAGGCCAAGACAAGTAGCCCACTTCACCTTCTTATTAAATACGACACGGGTGAAATTGTAGGGAGCAATACGGGGGGTGATTAAAGAAAAAGATGGAACGGCCATAGGTTCTAATTCCACATAATTCATGTTTTAACGAAAAAACAGCTCCTTCGATCCAAACAAAGTCAATCGCAAAATATACTGCAGCGTCGGCACAGGCGGTCTTGTCCCCGCAGTTACCCTGCAGTTTGGCCGACTGGATCATTATATTCCATTTAAATTAATTCAGTTCCAATTAAATGTCCATCAATAGTCTTAGAAAGCGTTTTCAGCCCTGAACCCATTTTTGACCATCTGATGAGTCATTACCCAGGAGGCGATTACCCAGAATCCTTAATCACGTACGGCACCACCACTGGTAATGACCTGTCATGTAGGTACATCTAAACCCAGGTACAAAAATCTGCAAAAGCCAAAGTTCTGGCTGTGAATATAGGGCAAGTTTCTTCTTACCCTGTTGAAGTGATACTAAAAATATAGTCTCATTTACACAAATCTCCGCATCATCGCATGGCGCAGAATGTCACCCCATCTGCCCTTGACACACCGGGTGTTATTTTACTTCTGGAACACGATTTGAATGCAAGCAGAGGAGGGACGAGATTCCTTAGACGTCCTTTGTTCCTTTTCTCACAACGGAACTATTTTCCATGCAAATGACCGACGCCGAATCCACAGCTTGTCATCAAAAGATTGCAGATTAATTACTAACAGACTAATTATGCGACAAATTTTAATAAGAACCCCGACAATCGTTCGCATTGTTCCCCATCAATGTGACTTTTGCTCAGTTTGTGTCATTGTGCCGCCGATTGAATTCCCCGAAACAGATACAGAACGGCGCTTTTAAATGCCACAGAAATGTTCATTAAACTAAGCCACCGTTTAAAATTGTCCCTGTGAGGAAGCAGCAGATTGTTCCAAGATTAAAATAAATAAAAAAATAAAATTCCGGGACGATATTGATAAGGACGAGGGCGAAAATAGAATTCTTCCTCAGAAAGAGGCTTTCGATTATGGTCACATTGTGTGAAAGGAAGACAGACACAGGTTTATTTTGCTGCACATCACAGACATCGGTGTCATTTTTGACAAACGGAATCAGGGTTCCAGCTCATTTAAACAGGAGAACGTTACAAGTTCGGAAAGCTGTGGACGATTAACAACCGCTTTACTTCGCTTTCAGTGCATTAACCGTGGAGAAAGCCGACGCGCGTCCCCGCAAATAAATCTGCAAAGAAAACGACCGTCCCTGGGAAGGAGGACAAAGTAGCGATGACCTGGCTAGATGAATGCCGCCGCCAACTGCAAAGCTGATAAATTCACTTGTTCTGCAGGTTTGCACTCGAAAGGCTGCTGAGGTGGGTTTATAGAAAGAAAAACCCAGCAATGCAAACTGCACAAACTTGTTTGAGAAAAAGGCCTTAAAACGGGGTAAAAAACACAACTGATATTTAGAGAATCATCAGCAATTCGGAGACACGATTTGCCGAGTTCAGGAAAAAGGTTGGAGCTTAAAAATATGCCTTTTCAACCCGAACCACAGCCGCGGGCCCCTGTTCATATTTCTAGTAGAATATTTTGCGATTGTGATTTTGAGCAACGTGTTATGACAGATCAAGCCTGATTCCAATCTCTGCAGCATGAATATTTTGACAGACGCCTTTTGTTTTTACAAGTGATTCAACATGCGAATGAAATACCTCGACAAAGAAACAGTCGCAGAACCCTACCGGCGACAGTCCTTGCTTTTCTCTGTTGTGTCCTCCAAATTCTGCATTTCACACAGTGCTGGTCATACATCAAAACCAGCAGCTTTATTTTTCCAAAACCATTCATTAATGCTGATCTATGACATCTGTGGACCAACACTGACCCAATGATAAATCAGCTGATCAAAGTATTACTTTTATATAAGGAACTGTCCTAAAACATAAACTTCAAAGCATTTCCCAGAATTCTGGTCCACAAAGGTGTTATTTACAAGCAAGCGGCAGACATAACGTTGATCAACCCAAAATTCCTGTTTCATTGGCCTATCAATCTCAGTCCCACAGAAGGCTGTGAAGAAAAATAGAAAACATTTTAGTTTTTTCCAGGTTCTATAGCCTATCTGGTTCTTCTAATATACAAACATCCTAATCGTTTTACCCGGAGGCGTTCGGTAAGTCAGTCCCAGAAGCCACGGGCACAAGGCCGTGAAACTGGCCCTGGACGGGACACAATCCATCACAGGGTGATCACACACACTACATTGCAGCGTGACTCTGACTGATGCTGTCTTGACGCCACGTCTAAAGGACCACCAGCATCCCAGAAAGCATCAAAGCTGTGAGCCTGTTCTGTGCTGTCAGGAGAGCTTCACAATGTGCCAAGGATGTGTTATGATTCTAATGTATTGAAATTTTATGGAGGTACTTATCCATCCTCAGAGAAGTCCTGATAACTTGATACCTTAATAACAGTCAGTTGTTATATCTTAATAACTCATAAGAAGATCTGTATAAAGTGGTAAAATCTGTCTTGGGATTTGAATGGAGAAAAATAAGCCTATTCAAGCTGTTGATATTTTATTGCTGCTAATTTGTTGAAATTACAGGTCGTGTTCACGCTAAAGAACCAGTTTGCAAAGATGTGACAGTTAATCGGAATGAGCCGGAAATTATTCTGAACTGGTGTGTATGGTACGGGTAGGAAGTTTACAGTTCGAAGCTCAATATTGCAAAACATATACAGAGAAGGAACCTCAATGCTCCTCTACGCATAATAAAGAAAAATGCAGAATCACTGGAAGTGTTTGGGAAGACATTGCAGTGAATAAGATTCTTCTTCACCAACCGTTTGTTGAAATTTTCCAAATGCATCTTATATCGCCCAACATACAGTATATCGGGGAAATGCGACACTGACCTACTGCTCGAATTGTATGAAATGTAGTTGATGGCGCCCAAGTCTCAGCACTAATGAATCCTAGATAACCGCATTTAAAATTAAAAACGCAAACTCTAGAAATAAAAAAAATGCAAAAAATGTCCTTTTGGTGACCGACATGAGTGATCGAACCCTGAGCAAAAGGGGGAATGTGAAGGTCAGAGGAACCGGATGGTCGGTTCAATATCGATGGGATGCGGCAACAAAAGAGGCAAAAATTCAGGACAATTGTGGATAAGCTGTAGAAAAGGCACCACTTTGCTTTATATGTCCCAGTGTACATTTTGGGAATTTGTATTTTAATTCTAAATTACATTTTTATAATCTACTTTATAATCACTGTGCAAAAGATGTGTGGAGGCCTCGATGTTTAACAGCTTGATAACCTTGGCACCGCCACAGAAAACTAAACAGAGGTTTTTTCTAATATTGTTCATGTTTAATTGTGTTCGGGTTTCTGCTGTATTGTCTCTGTGTTGTATTAATGGCCATAAAGAGTTTGCTTTTGTAGTAATTCTCCTTACCCCCCCATGGGATGGACTGGACTCCCATCCTGGGTGCTGTTTCCATAGGCTGGTGCCCAGTGGTCCCAGGATCGGCTCTGGACCTCCGCCACCTTGCCAGGATGAAGCAGTTAAAGATACTGATCAGGTGGGTGGACTAATACTCCTTGGGTAATGAATACATTATGACTGTAGTAATTATTCATTCATGTATGCAGCTGCAGTAACTACACAGAAATACTCATTCGAAGCATTAAATTCTGCTGTGCTCAATAAAATTCACCACTTAATGAAGTCTTACACTGAAGGTGGCTGTAACATCAAAACCATTTCAAATTAAATCAGTGCAGATGAGAATACACAAAGGAGTCTGGGCGGAATAATAAAAAGCAGAACATACTCTTTGGCGGACATTTGTTGTTCTCTTCAATTTGTTTTCCTCCATTAAAGTCAGGAGGTGAAAATTTTTGTCTCTTGTTCCTTAGAGGCGCCGTCCCCTGAAACACAAGAAAATAACAGTTCCCCCTGGCCGCTGTCCTCTGCCTGGAGTCTTATTCACTTCTTGAAACAGATTTTATTTATGCTATTTGTCAGAAGAGTTATATCAATGTTTGTGTATCCTTTTTCAAGACCAAAGTGTCAAAATACTCGACCAAAATACGTCTTTGCATTGATGCAGTTTTGTGTCTGAATTTTTTTCCTTCAGTTCTGTACTGAATGTACCTGACTGCCAGTTTTACTAAAATTTTATAAACCAGATTATAAGTATTTAATTACGAGGCTACATTAGGTCTTAAGATAATATTTTCTGCTGGAAAATACCGAGTCTTTTTTATTGGGTTTTACATTTTTGATATCCGAGGAAATGTCATATGCTGGGGCTCAAGGCATGGGTTTAGTGAGTCGCTAATGCAACGCTAAACCAAAAAAGCGATATTAAAGTACATACGTGTATCGAATACCTTTTGGATTCTTTTGTGAGAATATCAACCCGAGCCTTTTCCTTTTATTACGTTTTAACATTTCCTCCTTCAAAGCTGCAAGAAGCGAAAATCCCTTCAGCTAATATCCATACAGTAAAGTGAGATTCCAGTCGTATTCCTATAATACAGTGTTTCATTAAATTATTAAGGAAGGACAGCACTAATTCAATCCAATATGACATAGGAAATAGGCAGAGACAAGTCATTACAACAGTGATTTTCTGCCTCGGTCGGAGAAGTATTCGCTGCAAAGCATTGAAGGGTTTGTTTGCTCATGCTCTAAACTTTTTCAGAAATGAGGAGACGGAATTGTTACTGGAATACTTTCATACGTGCCGCATTATGTGCAAAAACCTCATTTGGGGTCAGTTTTTTAAGAGATAAAAAAAAAAAGGACGGGACCGTGAGTTCAGACGGGGAAATGCATTTCTGAACCGAATGTTTGCGCAGGATTGACGGTAAGAAAGCCATTTTTTACGTAAAAAACACCAATTTTACTAGTTTGGAGTGTAATTGCAATGTGAGATACCCATGAAAATAATGGCAAACCTGGGTTAGGGTTAGGACAAACCTGTTCTCTTCCCTTCGGTCAGAGAATATATACAGTACTGTGCAAAAGTCTTAGGCACCTGTGGAAAAATGAGCCTGAGAATGACCTCAAACACCCCATCTCAGTCATACACAACTATCTTCAGCAACAGATGGTCTGGTCCCCACAGCCCTGATCTCAACATAATCCAGTCAGTCTGGGAGGACATGCAGAGACAGTCAACGTGTACAGAAGAACTGTGGCCAGTTCCTCAAAATGTTTGGAAGAAGAACCTACCGACCTCTACCTTAAACTGCATGCAAGTCTGCATAAGAGAATCGATGCTGTTTTAAAGGCAAAGGGTGGTCCCACCAAATATTGATCTGATTGAGGTTTTTTGTCTGCTGCACTTTTTAGAAGGTTTATTGATTAATAAGTATTCATGGCATTATTTTTGGAACCATCCTCGCTGTATAGCAGTTTTCCCACTGGTGCCTAAGACTTTTGCACAGTACTGTAGATATGGTTTAAGTAAAAATACTACTGTGTGGGAAAGCTTGAATAATGTTTACAAAAAGCCATGACTTGTCAGGCAGCCAAAATGAATCTTTGAGTTCATCTAAATAATAGACTAATAGAATAATAGAAGGTGGTCTCTAGCTTTCTACTCTTCATTAAGGGCTTCTAGCTANCTAAGACTTTTGCACAGTACTGTGTATGTGTGTGTGTGTGTGTGTGTGTGTGTGTGTGTGTGTGTGTGTATATATTAGCTATACGGTAGCAAAGATTTTTAATTTTTAAATAATAAGTGGACGGAAACATCAGTGTTCGGAAACGCAGCTGAGTCTCAGGTGAATACTGTCAAGTACCAACACTCACGTAACGTTAAAAACATCTCATTTTCTTGTGTTTCAAATTAACATTTAATTTGTTTATAATTTTGTAACTGAGGTATTAATTAATCAGACATTAAGTTGTGTTATTTGTCCTGATTCCTGTTCCTCTGTTATCCCTATTGCTGTAGATTCGGATCATTTACAGCGTGCCGTTTTCAGCTGTTTTCACAGCGCCTGGATTTTCACCGCGGTGGACAAAGAGACGGATTTCTGCAGCGACCAGTCGGATGAGACGCGACTTTCGCAGACGTGAAAGGAAACGTCATTTACGCAACAACGATTCCCGGCGTAGCCACCTGACCTACTGCTCAGCAAGCAACTCAACGTCTTTGTTATCGTAGAACACAAACGGCCGAGAAAGAATCTCGACGTTACGCACACGTCATTTTTCTGTCGTGCGCGTTTACAACTGTGTGCAAAAATAAATCCCATCACTTCAAAGAACTTCCTCCTAGCTTTTCGGGCACTTTGGCTTTTTGAGTGGCTGACAACAAAATCAGTAAAGCAGTGAAATCAAATTATGAGCAGCTATTTGTTTTAATGAAGAAGCAGATTTGACTGAAATGTATAATGACGGCAATCACAAGTGCTTCAATGGTGCCCCCGGTGCGCCGGTGAGCCGCCAGCGTTCAAGAACCCATATCGACTGGGCCCACGCCTCCCCCAGCCGCGGCCCTCTGCCACTCGGCCCCTTTTATCATTCCTGCTCCTCTGACTTGGGAGAATTTACTGCTGATTGACATTCATGAAAGCCCCGTGTCTCCGGAGGCCTCGCTTTACTTTTGATGTCAGCACACCTCCGACAGCACCGTGACGCACTGTGAACGACGGCAGCGTAACCTGGGCAGGAATGGCGAGGAAGTCTGCATAGAAGAAGAGAAAATAAAACGGAGTTAAAAACACTGTGTTCTGCCAGAAAAGTGCTACAGATGCTCACCTGTTTGCTTTACAGGTGTGCTTACTCACACACTTAATATGCCCCTTGTCGAGAATAAGCAAAGTGGCATGGAAAAGACGAGAAGGGATGAGCTGCTGCTCAGGAAAACATCTTAAGTACCATCTGATGTTCAAGCCAACACGCAAGTCCTCAAATAAAAAGAGTGAATAAGTTAAGTGGACGCAGAGGAAACCGCAGCACCAAACTGCAGTTAAAACTAGGACCATTAAAGTGTGTGGAAGGGGGTTTGTGTCCTCCGGACAAGTTCCTGTTGAGCAGGAAGGGATAAGAGCGGCTTTTGTGGGAAGGCTGGTGGGTTCCTTGTGACAAGGAGGCAGGAGGGGAAGCAGATGTGTGGTCGGTGCAGTGATGGGATGGCCAGAAGGTTCTGGAAGGAGAAGCAAGCCTTAGAGCTCCCGTTTCTGGGACTGTTGCCACCTGTGAACAAAAAAAAAATCTGCTTCAAATGAGGGCTGTTCTCTGGTGGCCGCCTGCTCTACGGCTGTGGAAGATGTGGGCTGTGCTGTCGCCTGAATGGTATTCATCTGAACCTCGCGAGGTCGCTCCACGGCGCTGGGTGGCCATCTTGTTCGTAACACTCTTTAGGCTTTTCATGGTTTCCTTGCTAATGTGGATGCGGCTTTTCTCCATCTGTTCACTCTGCTCTGTAGCAACATCTGCTGCATCAGAGTCCTAGCCATGCATTTGTGACCAGGAAGAGCTTTTGGCAAAAACTCAACTGCTGCTCTGTGGTTCCTCAAGGGATGCTGGGAGCTGTAAAAGTCACTTGTATCATTGGGTTACTGTAGCCGCGAAAAATTCTGTCCGAGTCTTGCCGAGTAGAGCCTCAGTGGCCAAAAGCTGCCTGGTTCCTGCAGAAAATTAGACCAACCATTGGAGCATAAAATTGCCTTTTTCATGTTTATTTTCCATAATGGACTTTTCTGGTGCACTTTAATCTTCTTTCAAGGAACTCTGTGACTGTTCAGTTATTTATATACACGATACACAATAACCAAGTAGTTCAAGTCAGAAGAAGCAGCAGCTGCTGCAGGCCCTAAACTAATTTCCATGCCCATTAAGTGGCTGAGGTGTGAAACCAAAGAAACCTGCCCAGCTCACATGAACAGGGACATTGGATCACTATGCAGGGATCTTCTGAATAAATAACTCTGTCAAAACACCGGTTTTGCTTTAAAAATAAGCATGATCAGAGGCGCGCGCGCATGCGAGTCTGAATCCGGCTCAGCTTGTATGAAGTTTGCATGTTCTCTCCGTATCTGAAGCCCAGGAGGGGGCAGCCGCAGCACTCGGACCCTCAGAGGTTTATTTGTCTCCCTTCCCACTTGATTGGGAGTTTTTTTTTTTTTTTCCTCTCCTCGGTTGCCAGAAGGTTTGCCATATTGCACTCATACCCTGTACAGTAGCTCTTATTAACATTTAACCCCCATCTATAACCTCACTATATATGTGTTATATCTCTTCTGTTGTCTTAATGTGCCGCTCAGCTCCGAGTCGCCGTGTGAGAAGGAGCCTCTATAAAAATAAATTGAACTGAGCTGAATTGAATGTTCTGTCACCTCAAGCTCATATCTCTTCAGCAGGTCCCTTCACATACCAAGTGATTCTGCTTTAACCCATTTTCAGACTGTACCTGGTTCATACATTTCTGCAATGTCTTCTGCACATTTTTAAAAAACAATGGGAACTGCATAACTTGTTTCCCATCACTGGTTGTAAACAACCCAGTTTTAGCTTAAATGCATCAGTTAAAATCTGTTTACAAAATTAATTTTTGAACGAATTTAAATATTTAACGTCACATTTATTTAAATTATCTTGAATATAAAAGCAATTGGGATTTTTTTGCTCCATTTCAGCATCATATCTTATCATTTAGTTTTTTTGTGAGCGTACTCTTAGGATATAAATATGAATCAAATTAAATCGTTTTTTATTTAAGGTAAACATTTTGAAAGGAGTTAAAGGTTCAAATTTATACATGCTTCAGTTTATTATTTTTTAGAAAAATTAATTTTGTCCTTTAATTAATTTTGTCATTTCCTTTTTGTACAACTGCTTCCCAAATTATACGCTTCCTTCAGAGGAACTAGAAATGAAAGTAGGAAGTATATTTAAAAATACATTAATAGTATTCTTGTCAGTAAAACTATGAATTACACAACATTTTCTCCAGGGAAGAAAAGTTGCACCCTTAAGACCCATAAAATATTATTGCAGACTGTCAAGGCATGTTTATCGCAATTCTTCTCCATTCTTCTCAGAGTAAATCAATATTTACACTGGGATAAGCACCCCAGGTCGACCCGAGCGTGACCCCGGTCTCCCTTCCATGATGAGCATAATTCATTGGAAGATCTGCTGAAAAAGTGGATCCTACAAATGGTTTACAAATTACAAATGGTTCACCTGAAGGTCGGAGCTATGACCCATGCTGCATGTCTCACGTGCACCAAAGGAACAGGGGCTGAGGATGAGAAGAAGAAAGAGGACGTCACTTAAATGCTTCCAGCTGCCCCAGTTCATACCAAACATTCAAATTTCTCACCTTATCTTTGAAATATGGGGGAAATCAAAACTAAGTCACTCAGTCTAGAAAATCACAACTGTTCGGAACACTTCAAATCTAAGCTTAAGACCCACATGTTTGAAATAATTTAAACATAAAACATTTGTTCAGGTTTTATGTCCCCGTTCTATTTTTCATTTAAGTTACTATTATACGTGGTGCAGTCAGTGTGTTCCAAGAGGGGCCACTGTGTGATATTTCTGAGGCTGCTGTAGATCTGATCTAATCATTACATGTAACACGCATGTGTCGATGGCAAGTGTACATTCAACACAGCAAGCATAAGGTTACACAGATCTATTATTGCTGGACCCCGGTGGTCCTCGACAGCTCCCTTTTCAAGTTTGCCTATTGCAGAACTACCAAAAATCTCACTGCTTCAGCTTCACGGCACGATTTCACAAGGTCGCGTTTGAACTTCGTACGGTGGCTTTTCCTCAGACTGTGCTAAGCACCACGCGAGTCACCCAGTGACAGTCTTCACGATGTGCCAAATCCTCATATTTTATCGCTTGCATGGAAAAACACAAAGCTCAGATTCTGTGTGATAGAATTCGATATAATAACGGAATTCTGTGAGAAAAATGGCATCGGTGACCAGAGAGCAGTTCTGTTCTGGAACTCGGGTTTCTGGTATAGAGCTGCACCCTTGGTACACGCTTAAAAAATAAGTAGGAAAATAACTGGTTACGGGATCATCAAGTCTACATTCCAAACATCATTAGCAGAACAATTATAATCCACTATGTCACACCTCTAGTCACATCTGTAAAAAATGTTAATTATTGCTGAGCGTAGTTATATATCTATAAAACAAAATCACCTTTAACCACAAAAGTTAAGGGAAATGGAGCATTTTGTATCCAACAATTGTAACTCCATCACAAGGCTCAGTCAAGCATGAGATAATACATATATGTTGAACGTCATTTAACATCTAACATTAACATTTCTACACAAAAATAACTGTTTCAAAATTAGGAAATCCACCATGGCTTCACTGAGCCTGGTTTACAAGGAATCTTGGCCTGCATCAGGTTCCGGGTGTTTTCAAAATACTACTGCGTCTTATAAACAACAAAGCTAAAGGAGGGTAACTACCACAAAGCTAATGCTTTTTGATTCCATCTCCAAAGTTTCTCCCTGCCGCGGGTCTCCCGTCGATCTGCAAGCAAACAACAAACAGCTGCCGATGCAGTGAAGGTGCCCCTTCGACAGACAGGTGCCAGAAGAGTTGCGTTTAAAAAACTGGCGGTTGAGTGGAAATCGAAAACCGGGGATCAGTCGGCTTGTTCTGCCAGGACTTCTCCACTGGATTGAGTCTGAAGCTCTCAGGCTGAAATATCTGCCTGCTTTCACATCTCAGCAGCCTCAGCATACCTTGCTGCAGGTGAGGATCAGTAGGTGGTGTATGGAATCTGAAATGTAGGTGCCTAATTTTAATACTAAATACATTAAATCAACAGTAAAACTATCAGCTTTGTAAGCTTTTCACGAAATCCTAAACAAATGAAAAGCACACACCCAAGACAAGCAAAATAAAATTTCACACATCATAAGAAATGCGGGGTGATGTTTGTTTATATTTAGGGACATATGTGGGGGGAAAAAAATCTATTCACAAATTCATACTTTCACAGAACGGTTAAATTAAATGCATAAATACAGCTCATATTTTCAGAGCACCGCCAGAGCATGACAGTGATTTGAAGGGCTGAAAGAGAAGCACGACAAACACTATCAGATTGTGGAAAACCGCTTTACATTCAGACACAGCACAGCTCCGTCCATCAATGTGCTGATCACTGAGCTGTATGGAGAACAGAAAAAAATATATCATTAATTCACCGAGGGACCAGATCTGTTGTTGAGTAATCTGGCTGGAGGGGCACCTTGGGCGCCTGAATAATCCCTCCTAGAGGAGTGAGGGGTCTAAGTTGTGCACACAGCACCTGGATTTTGCCCTTCTGAACAGGATGGGATTTGATTTCATTCAAACATGAGAACGTTTCAGGGGTTCCCAATGCAGCGCAGCCACATTCATTCATGAAACCCACAGATACAGACAGACAGTGCTGTCCTGATGCCTGCGCACCCACTAACAACAGCCAAGACGCCATTCCTGCTACAATGAAGTGGCAAAAAGGTCCCCTACAGCACAGGGCCACCTGAGGTCACCTGTGACAAAGGGTGTCAGACATTAAGGTTGTGTCTGCCCTGTGATTGGGGTCACCATGATGGGCCCACCATGTCAGCGGAACAACCCAGCACGTGGTAAACTTCAGCAGTAAATCACCACCCGTCATAATATCCCGCACCTCTCTACTGAAGCCATATCGGACCCCCGGAAGCACTGCATTGTTTTTGCAGTGAGATGTTTACTAGTTCCCTCAAAAAACGTTTGGTAACCGATTCCATCTCTTTAATGAAGTGAATGTGAAGTCATCTGAGAAGAAATCTGAATTGCTCAATATAGCAGGGGCACCGTCTGATCGTACCGCATGCGGACTATTAGGAGCGGTAACAACAAATTAATGTAGGTTCGCCACCTTGGAAAAATGAACTTTGACGTAAAAGAACATCCACTACATATTAATATGCAGATAAAAAGAAGTTTTAGGATTATATACATCTATCCCTTACAACAGGGATTTGTATGCAATGACTATGATAACTGTGATCTTATATTTATTGCTGATCCTGGCTTTTTTGTTTAATTTATTATTGTCATTCAAGTAAAGGTGAGAAAAGAGCATTTAAATTTATGCTACAGTAACTTTGTGTTAGTCAACAGATCAGTTCAAGCCAGCCTCTTCTATTGAAATGTAAATATTTGATCCAGCTACAGAACGCAGTTTGTTTTTCCCCCACGTGTTGCCTTCAGCATGCGGCACCGTAACTCTTTCTGTTGTTTCTGTCGCTGTTTTATCTCTGATTTCTGTGCTGCTTCCGATATTATCGGGATTCATACATTAATTTACATGATAAGAAAACACCAACATGTGCGTTTACAGATTAATTATTATTCAGATCCAAAAAAAAAAAGCCCTGTGCTGGCAGGTACAGCTGTCTGAAATGCTGACGCAGCAGGTTGCCGGAGGGCTGCCTCACTTTCTTTAATGTCGTCTTTCATCTTTGATGTTTGCTAAATTCTTCAAATTGGACCCCGACTGTTGAGTCTACGGATGTGATTCTCAAACTGCTGTATTGAAGAGCCCCTTTCAAACAGCTGCTTTACCTGCCTGCCTATTTGTGTTTACTTTTTCTTTGGAGGTTTTATTTCACTTGGGTTTTATTAGTGGAGATTTTGCTTTTGCCTTGACTTTCGGCTGCTATCAGAAGGTGAGATAATCTTTCACTCAGTCATTTTCAAATAGCTGCGGTCCAGCGCGTATTCCGGAATAACGTGGATGAGGATGGAAGGGGTGCTCCTCTGATGGGATGCCAGTCCATCGCCGGCTAGCCACACAGACACTACGGCCGGTTTATAGTCACCGTTTAACCGGAAACACGTCTTTGCCCTGTGAGAGGAAACCTGAGCGCTCAGAGGAAACCCAGGCAGACTGAGCTGGATTCAAACTCGTACACTTTCAGTGGAGTCTGCATCTTCTCTGTGTATCTGTGTGGGTTTCCTCCCACAGTCCAAAGATATGTGTTTCTGGTCAACTGGTCACTCTAAACCAGCCATAGTGTGTGTATGTGCGTATGGTCAACCAGGGATGGACTGGCATCCCATCCAGGGGCTGTTTTGTAGCCTAGCATCCATTGCTTCCAGGATAGGATCCAGAGCGCTGGGACCCTCCTCGGGATAAGCAGTTAACAAACATGGATGGGAGATTCAACTGATTTTACATTCTCAAGTACAGCAGACATGAAAGATCGACCTGGAAATTTTTGAGCTCACGTCACCCCCCTATGTTATGCAGCAAGAAAAATTAAATTTTATTCCAAAGTCTAACTGCAAAGACTAAATAATTTATTTTATTGAAAGAAATGACACTTCTGCTTGTGCAGGTTGTAATGAGTAGGCTGTGTGGGGACAGCTCATTTTCCACAAATTTTCCAGCTGGACAGCTTGTCTCGAAATGTAAAAAAAAAAAAAAAAAGAAGATCAAAGAGAACCTCAGCATAGGGAAAGATACGCCGAAGTTGGGAAAGAGCAGGAAATGAATTGCCCACTTGAACGAATTGCTCAGGCCTCCAATTTCATACATCCCCAAATGTACACTGCTGCTTTTTGAAGCAGAAGGCTCCCACAATCCCAGGTGGACGGCAATCATTCCTCAGTGCCAATTCAAAAAACATTCCCCTTAACTCGTGTTCAATGAACAGGTGATCAGCTGTCTGAAGCAGGTGCAAATTCCAGGGTGACCAATTTGCTCAAAGCTGCACAGCCCTATTGACACCTTAGGCATTGCTTGGTTCTGTAAAGTGTGTAAAAGCAGTGTACTTGTGTCTAGCGTATGCGTGACTGAACTAGAACACATACACAGATACACACAAACAAAGATGAAAGAGTTTTCTGGGAACAAAAAAACGTGATGCTTTTTCTTCTGAAGATCAAGTGCACGGGAATAATTGGTAACAAGTCTTACTGCTCCTTCTGAAAACACTTCCCTTCCCTCTATAAGCGGTTATTACACGAATAAACACAGCATTTGTTACTAGAGTAAATACAATTTATCTATTTCACGTCTATCAGTCATTACCGTTAACCACTTAATCCCGAGTTTGGGTCACGCTGGTCCAGAGTCTTCTATAATCTTGGAATTATTTGGCGCTGGGCTATGAAACTACTCCCTAATGGAACGCCAGTCCCTCGCAGGGTGACTACACACAGTCACACTCACACAAACTATGGGCAAAACAGGGTGACCAATAAACCAGAAGCACATATCTTTGGACTGTGGGGAAAACAGACGCACCCAGAGGAAACCTAGGACGGCAAGCGTGACAAGTCAATAGCAATCTCAGTCGACAACTGTGCTTTACACATCTTTTAAGTCTCATTTTATCTTCTGAAGAAAAGGGATAGTTGCTGACTTTTGGTCTGTTTTTTTGTGCTTCATTTTTTTTAATAACCTGGTGTGTCAGGATTACTTGGTGCGGAATGTAGGTATAAAGATTTTGAGCGGACTCTGCGGGCAGCCCAGTGTGTAGGACATAGCGCTGGTCCCTCGCAGTGCTTGTGCAGCACAGTTGGGCATAGGTTTGATCCCTTCTGAGGTTGTGTAGGGTTCTGGGTGCTCCAGCTTCCACCGCCATTCCAAAGTGACATGCATTTCAGGTGATGTTGAATGAAAATGAGCTGTAATGTGAAAAGGTAGATTTTAAACTGTTTTGTGGAACACCTCAGGATAAAAGTCTTTTCATTTCCACCATCCAGACACTTTAACAGAAATGACACACTACAGAGTACATATATACTTTTGCTACGATCTGCATGTTCATAGGAAACAAAAAATAATTAAAGTTGTTTCTCTCTGTCATCATAAGGATCGTGTTCACACTCTACGGGGCCTTCTCACTTGGGTTTTGGAAGAAATAAAGTTTAAAGGTAAAATTCATATTTCTTCTTGCTCTGAACTCTCAGGAACTGGGATGCCGCTGTTTACCTGATTCTGGAGCACTAGGTGTTACGCCAAAGCACTGAAGCACAGGGAAACAGTGAGGGGCTGTTGGAATTTGCCATCCGGGGTTAAAAAGGAGCTCCCAATAACTGCAGCCTTTCTCAGCATTTGACATCCATTAAGACATCTGTATGGGAAGACAGACACAAAAGAAGTAGAATCAATGGCACCTGCACCACACAGCCTTGAATTGTTCCCTTAAAGCCACGAAAATCAACCTGAGATTTACTCACCAACCAGACCACATTATTTACAGTGACGTGTTTGCAACACCCTCACCCCTTCCTGGTCACGGTCTTATCCAAAGCGAGGGTCAGGGGGGGCGGAAATGGCGTCTGCTAGACTTCACCAAATTTCATTATGTATTTTAGGAATATTTAATGAGAGATATAAATACAAAGGACTATAGCTTAGTGCCCTATGATTCTGAGAACCAAGATGAAGTTCTTAATGATAATGGATGGATGGATGAAAATGGAAAATATGTGGACACAGTTCTGGTACATTATTTCGTACTTACTTCCAACATGAACAAAGGGCAAAAAAGAAATACAGGCTTCCCTTGCGTAAAAAGCATAATTCATAAAGTCTGCTCACAAAAGGAAATTTTCATTAGCATGAACTTGAAAGGTAAACAAGATAATGGTTTCCTGAGCTGCAAATGATTTACTTTTTTTGTACCAAACACGCAAAGTTTCTGCCGTACCTTTTAAACACAGAAAAATGTAGTTCAAAATCAAGTCCTGAATATCTGACCTGGACAATTTTAAATTCAAGTTTAAGACACATATATTCAACATCGCTTATATAAGATATGTCTGTGCTGTTTTTCTGATTGCGACAGACTGCCGTCTCTGAAACCGTGCATTTGGGATTGGGTCTGGACAGCATTGCACTGGATAAGTAACTGATGAAAACAGGAAAAAACGTGTTTATTTTAGCCCGAGCCAATTACACAATATGTGCGATAAAGACATCTAAAATAAAGTGGACAAACTTGAAGAAATGTATTTTTGGCAAGATAATTGAGGAGTAACAGAAAAGTTACTGGGGGAACTGGTTTGTTATGAAGTTTACAGAACATACCAGTTGCTCAACACCAGCACTACATCAGTTCTCCAGGGTACCATTTCACAAATGGGTTCGCATTAAAAGCCAGAGGAATGAAAATAAAGATGAAGAATAGCAGGTTCTGAAGATGCAGTTTTAATTCGAAACTGATTCTCCAGGTCATCACTGAGAAGACTTGTTTTCGTATGTTTGAAATCTCTGAGATAAAGATAATTAATTTTGTTTTGTGACTGAAAAAAAAAACCATAACTTTTTTATAATGTCTTGGGTCATTTGGAGTCCTGGGTGAAAACAGAAGCCCTTGCTCCAAGAAAAAAGAATCTGTGCAAACCACAGTTCCATTGTTTTTTTTTCCACTCAGCTGCGGTGCTGAAAGAGGCCAAAGGTTCTTCTGGTGTGAAATAAAAAATAAGACTTCCTTTTATAAAACTGCTCCTGGCTTATCAGTACACTCTCACTTTTTAAAAAAGCTTTGAATAAATGGTTTACAGCTCAATTTCAAAATTTATGAATGTTGCTGGAAATCAAACAGGTTCCTAGCCTGCATAGGATCTCATGAGCTGGACTTGGAGATCCCAAGAGAAGCCCTCCTTTGGTATCTCTTAGCGTGAGCTGCTTTTGTGAAATATCTAGCTATTTAAAATGAAATACTTTGTATGTCATCTAAGGTTAATTTGGATAAATCCTTGTTTGTCTTCAAAAACGTCTGGTTATCACTCGGATATCCATAGCCGCACCGTCTCTGAAGGTCCGACTGCAAAGTGAAATAGCACTTCACACGGGCAAAGCTGTGCATCGAAAATTCTCAGGGATATGTTTAGTCAATACACAGCACCTATCCATAATGCACAAAGAACAATACGAACCAAAAACTCTTCTTCACTACTGCACTGCTCTAATTTCATCGTGCATTTTATTAATATATTCCTTTAACCTCAGCAACGTAGCTACGCATCAGCAAATGATGTCACAAGGCTCAAGAGACCCAAATCCTACACAGCGCTGGTGACCATGCTTGGAATAACTTCAGAAACAGACTGACGTTCACATGTTCCGTCATTTTGTTTGCAAAGCTGAGACGGAACATTATTATTCCACCCACAAAGTGATGCGGTATTTTTAGCTGTCATTCATGTTGCCTTTTGGTTTAAATGTTCAAAGCTTTTCATCCCAATCATTTTTTTTTTAGATTGGGACTAACAGAATATAATCAGCAAGTAGTAATTTTATACCAGTGATTTTGTTCAGCAGGAATTCTGTCTTTGCCTCTTTTTTAAATCATCAAATACCCATATGTAAGTAACTGTGCAATACAAACAGCTGTGTAGGAATGAAAGGATGTCGAACGTCGGCATCACCCAAAGAACCGTGAATAATAGGTTTCTAAATCATGGAACCTGTTTGCTTTGAAGTTTGTAAAGGATACTTTAGACATTGTCTTATTTTTCATCTGCTTTTTGGTGGTTACTTTTTGATAGCTGAAAAGCAATTTCACTTAACTGGTTGTTTCATCGCTGCCACCATCACTAGAACAAGCGGTTAATGGAGATGGTTCAATGGAGGGATGTGTTTTACTAAGCTTTGGTTGTCTGCTTGACTGATAAGTACAGGAATAAGAAAGTAAAGTAATCAGAATTTCACCCCCGGTCATCCCTTCCTGAAGCCACTACACAGCGAAAGACCTCTGTTGCCCCGATTTTAAAACTTGTGTAATTTCTTCACAAAATTCCCACGTTTTTTTCCTGTTTTGCTTGCAATACAGGCCAAGTAAGTAGCTTTTTAATCACATCTTGGAATGAAGGTTATTCCTTCATTACTGTATAAAATGATGAAACATGCCAACTTGATTTGTTCATTACATAATTTTGGCAAAAGTAACAGTGGGAGCTCAGCAGACACACTGGAGGAACTGAAGGCATTTTCAATGCAAGCTTGAATCTGTAAAAATTTCCTTTGATCAGACTGTTGGAAGTCACTTGAATGTGAGGCATGAAAATGTTCAATAAACATAAGTGATATCTGGGTTTCTCTTGGTCCTTATGAGAAAAAAAAGGTGTAACAAAGAGCTTACTCTTTTGCTTGATGTGTCTTCAGTCTATCGTCCTTAAGGTGCGTATAACTTCCTGCATTTCTGAAGGTTTCTTCGCAACCTGACCAAGGTGAGATCAGAAGTACTGCAGTGCCTGTCTATCCAACTCACAATTTCCTAACTCAGCATTTTCACCCCACAAAGTCAAATAACCGTGTTAAATAATCATCATTATCTATTTCAGTCAATTTAACTTGTCCCCCGTCACCCCCATTTCACCCTCATTTAATACATTCCCATTATTATGCTGCCTATTTCAATCCCCATTGCCTCTGTTCTCTTTTCTACCCACACAGGTCATAGGATCTAACCCAATGTACAGCCCCAATACTAATTGTGGCAAAACAGCTCACATACCCATTCATTTTCCTTTTTTAGCCAGACCATAACTCACTCCATTTGCATGCTGTCTCATAAATAACAGAGACCAATTATGTGGGAATACTTACTGCAAGCTGGTACTAATTTAAAAAACCACTTATTCTCCTTGGTGACATCCGTATCACTGTCTTGCATACATTAGCTATTTCTTTTTGGATGTGAGAGTCGGGGAAATAGTAAAGTGGCACATACAGCTGCCTTATCTGACCATTATGTAATTGTTTACTTGTTGATTTTTAAAAAACATCAACTAGTAATACATGTGGCAGTTCATGTGATAGGTCATATCAGAAACTGGCCCTGACCTGAGTGGAAAGTACCAAAACGTTCTTGCTTACCGTATGCTACTTCTGCCAGGACTTAAGGACTTGCGCGAGCTCTTGAAAGCAGGTACTTCAATATGCACATCATGGTATCCGGTTCTGATGTAAGAAGCAAATCACGTGTGGATGTTGATCTCCACTGACTGCAGCTTCCTTCTATCTCTGCACTGACAGCTGGAATCTAAGTGACACCAGAGGTTGTGATGACAGAGACGCACGCAGCGGGACAGAGAGCAGGAACGGGATGCAGCGCAACATATGAACTGAAGAAACTAAGTACATTGTTTACTTACTTTTTCTGATTGCACAAATAAAACTTCACCTTGGGCGATGTCACAAGATAAATAATGATTTGTCAGCTAAATATGATTTTGTCTATCTAACTAATTCCTACCGTCAACTTAAAATCTTATTTTTTCACAATAAAAATTAAATTGTTGTATTGAACTTAACTTTTACCGGACTTATCCAGGGTTTCTTCATTGTTTGCTCACTAGAGCAGAAACAGGATTAGAGCTGGGACTCCCATATTGCATGACTGCACCCCTGAACATTACTCAAGCTGCTGAAAGCATAAATACAGAAAAACAACAGCTTTCTGAGCCAAAAGTAGGACCAGAAGAATATAAATCTAAGAACGTGGTCAATGTCATGAGTTTTTTTTTTTTGCTCAGAGCAATATTGTTTTCACTTTACTTATTCATAAGAGAACCATTATGTGAGCTGATAGGAGAAGCAGGGTATGAGCTGCTGCCTTAGACACAGAGGTTGCAGGTTTGAATCCCACCACCTGCTGCAATACTACTGAGCAACATGCTGACCTTAAAGATCATTACTGGAGGGAAAAACGGCCAAGTCACCGTAAGCAGTTTAATGCAGTAAGCAACTTGGATGGATGGAGGGAGTGGCTCAGCTTATGCTGGAAAGTAGTTAAAGGTTTTCAAGTGCTTCATGACAAATGCAATACGGGTAACTGAAATTAAATTAAACTAAATTTAGGCACAGGCAATAATATAGAACTACAATAGCAGACAATAATGACAGCAAACAGCCCCTCAACTGCGTGGGAAAAAAAGCTGTGAGAAACTCTTATTCTGCAACAATAGTGGACACAGAATCTATATTGTATTTGTGCTGCACTGAGAAACACTACGTAGACAGCTGTGTAAAACAAATTTCTTTTACAGGTTTGAATCCCATAATAAATAATAAAAGTAATAGTAAAGACTTGCAATTGAAAGGGAAAGGATTTTTAAAAATCCAGAATTCTGTTACTGTCACCAGCAACCTCTTTAAATAATGTGTTTTACAAAGAATGATCCTCACACCTGCATCAATCTTTTATAATCTTTCCGAGTTCTTTCCGTACTGAGGAACATTGCTGCAAAGTTTTCCATTTGTGTCCGCATTTTAATGAAGTAATATTTTATCTGCCGGAGTGAACGTGGTGCAGGCTGAGCAGTGCTGCAGTGTGCTCCGGGAGGCTCAGAGGATGGGGGATTTGAGCAAAATTTTTGGGAATGACCTAATTAGCTACAAGTATAAAGTATGTTTGATCATATGTTTCTGTCAATAGGGAACTGGCTTGAGAAAAACTTTGTCTTATCATCTGTAACATCTTATTGGCCTCAGGCTTGAATAATGTCAAGTCCCTCTGCTGTTCATTGTCTGCAGATAGCAGCAACGCTCAAACA
The DNA here is from genome assembly GCA_900497675.1 of Arapaima gigas. NCBI lineage: Eukaryota > Metazoa > Chordata > Actinopteri > Osteoglossiformes > Osteoglossidae > Arapaima > Arapaima gigas. Next base: position 501,566 of record UFQX01000316.1, read on the forward strand.
ACAGCTGAACACAGATTGTGCTGAACCAGTGGTCTGTTGGTGCAGTAAATTACTCTGAGCAAACATTTAACTGCTGTTACACACATCCATTCAAGTACACCGTAAAGCCTGGTTGTATATACTATATGATGCACCACTAGGGTTGAGCTCAACCCTGGGACTCACATGCAAGACCAGTTTTCCCAAAACCAGCAACCAAAGCCCTTTAATGTAAAAATAAGATGTTTAGCATAGCTGAAAAACACTTGAGGCCACCCAAAATCTGCCAAAGTCCATGGAGCTGATTGACTAAACATTATGTGGAGAATTCATGCCAGCTGACAAGTCCAGACAATCTTCAACTGAGAACACAGCAGCAAGCATAGTGCACAATAAAAACTAGTTTTAGCTGTTTTTCTATATATGTACTACTGTTGCTCATTAATTTTAATAACTAAAAGGCATCCAGTGCGAATGAAATTATGTAGAAAAATAAATTTTTAAATTATTCATTTAGTTTTACTGTATTTGTACCATCTGGTTTGATGATGGACTATCTGGTGCAGAGCTCACAAGTAATTTTACACCTATATAATATTTGTATTAATCGCGCATATTACAACAAGGCAGTTGTATATGTTTAAATTCTCCTCATGAAAAGTACAATAAATAGAATAAAGTTAATCAGTGCACCTTATTTTACACAAAAGCATTTTTGTACAAGCAGTATACTGTGTACAGAGGATCAGAACCAGGGTTCTCCTCTAACCTTGTGGAACATCTCCAGCCCATTACCATTTCACACACATGTGCCACATTGACTCACTCTGGAAATGGGGTTAATAAAAACTTCCTCTGAAAATGTTATATGTCCTCAGAAACCGCACAAGTACGTGCAGAAGCAGTAATATAGTAAAGACCTCTAGGTAAATCCTTGGCTGGGGAAGATGCTTCTAATCCATTGCTAGAAGAATCTTCACAGGCAGAGTTCTGAAATGAATGATATATGAGACAATAAGCCTGAGAAATGTCATGTATAATTGACCAGAGTTTTCTGACTGAACACAAGGCAAGCAAAACTTATCTTTTGAATAATCGTGAAGAAATAAATAGCAGAGAAACAGCACGTTTTATGTTTGCTGTTTCCTTTTTTTGATACAGTGTGGTAATATTGAGAAAACTGTCTTGCTCCTACACATTAATTACATGTCATTATAGAACAATACGGTTCAAATGTAAATAAGGGTAAATCATGACATTTTATTCCATCCGGCTCAGCGTGTGACAATCTTAAAGATGACCTGTACAATGTCTTCATCAAAGAAATAAAGTCTAATTAACTGGCTTTGTAAAATCAGATCAGCTGAAATTCCATTATTTTTGGAACAGCAAAAGATCATAATTTTTGATGGTGAGTATTTGTTCACTTCTTGCTGTGTGTAAATTCTTGCCCCTTTGGCCAGAGTCCATTTTGAAATGATCTATAATATCAGAAGTAGATGTGTGTGATTTAAGTAGCCATAGTAATACAAATAAACCAATTTTTCTCAACCAAAACCACATCCCTGCATGTTAATTATAATGTGACAGGGTCCAATTGCTGGAACCCCATGGATTGATAAGATTTGTTTTCCATATCCCAATATGCTTTCCCTCTTTTAAGGATTTGATTATGCAAAAGGGAGAAAAAACTGCATCACACAAATATCGAATTACACAAAATCTCTGCCGTTTTGTGATTGATTGCTGGTTTTTTTGTTTTTCCAAGATCGCTTTTGAAATTTTTGACTCATTCCAACCCAGAAAAGTGCAAAACACATTAAAAGACTGACTGTTCATTGGATCGTAGTTGGAAGCACAACAGGAATAATCTGACACTGGATCAATTGCAGAGTTCAAAGACTCAGAGGAAATAATCCATTAAGCACGACATGAAAGTTCCTTAGTATATTCAATTCTCCACAGTGAACCTTCAAAGCTGTTTCCTTTCCATTAAGTCATAAATAGCTGGGAAAACAAATATCCACATACGGTACATATACATTCATATGAGCACTTACACATACTAGCCAAATGCATTAACAGAGATGCGATGCTGGTTGCATAGACAAAAATGTGGCATGTATTGCAGAGATTTGATTTTATAACAGAACTGCCAGTTCTCCCTCTCTCTTTCCTTCACATCTCCTTTTTATTCAGCTCCTCCTTAAAACACACAACCAAGTCCCAGCTTGACGCTTATGCAAGCCAACAGGATAGTGAGGACTGGCAGGTAGTGGGCATATACATCTATTGTAAGCAAGAGCTATCGTTTTGGATGTTAGGGAGCAATACCACCTGAGGACAGACAGCCGCACAAGAGAAGCCTGGCAATCCCTTTAACACCTCAGCTGTGCAGGTAGCATTGGTCTCCATGGAGTCATCCACAGACATCCACACGTTCCTGTAGATAAATCATCCATGTTGCTCTCCGACTCCAAATTCCTGCAAGTGACAAATACCAGGCTTAGTGCTTCCATATCCAAACACGTGAGCAAGAGCAAGGAGCACTTTTTAACTTCATAAATGACACAAACCCTTAACAGCTGAAACGACTTTTCACATAATCCATGAATCACATTTTATCCATCTTCCTGGGGGTTCTTGTGTTCTTCTAAAGTCATTCGAAAGTGTATTTTCAGCACGTTAGGCAAATTATAAAATGAACAAAAAAGTCCCCTTTTCCAAAAGGGACTGTTTTAATTCCTCCACACGAAGAAATTAGATTGCCTTTTGGTTCTTGTCAAACACCCTGTGCATGTGCCTGTCGCTGAAACTTGAGCAGAAGTGCACTGATTCAGCAAACACTACCAGCTTACAGAAATTCTCTCAATTCCAAGAAGACCTTCTGCATAACATTCAAAACTGAAACTTGGATAAGAATATATTGCAGCTCTGAGCATATCGGTGGTGCAGGCAAACATGTGGGTGCCTGTTTTTGGCCCTATTTCACATCACCGCCGTGCCACATATACGTCTGTCACATTCTGTTTCTGCACTTACACATGTGACAGTTCTCACTACGGAGCCATCGCTAGATTGCTGGTTCCTTCATTCCCGGCCACAGGTCTACAAAAATACATTCAGTTCTGAAATAACTCTTGATTCTTTTTCCTGTCATACTTTTACTGTGGATTTATAAGTGTATTGTAGTACAAATTTAATGAGCTCTTATTTATAGCGCATCTACATTTTCCCAAGCAAAAGTGTCGTAAAGTGTTGTATACCATCCTATATATTCTATATATATATACAAGCAGTCTTTGATTTGCTTACTAAATTTTTTTTAATCAGTATAGCAAAAACTGAAGAGTCTGAAACTCTCTGAAACTGAGAAACTGAATCTGAAGAGTATACAAAAAAATTAAATGTCCACCTCATGTGAGTGAAGCAAAAGTCCATCATCAGCCATTTCCTCTCCTTTATTTTAATTGATGTTATTAATTATGGGTGCAAATGACCCACAGGTCTGGTCTTGTAGACTTGTTCACTGTACCTCACTCATTCCCAATTTACACATATATGCCACATACTACTGTGCAGTACAGCAACCTATAATGAACAAACTTTGCTAAAATACTTACAGTTTGCCATGTGCTGTTTGCTTCGTTTTAAAACATTTGTGTGATCTCCGTTTTAACCCGATAAAGTGTAATTCAGCAAAATGGGCAGAAAACTAATGAAAATAGATTAAATATAGAAAAGCACATATGAAAGAAGTCAAGACATAAGTGATTAAAACACTTGAAAGAAGGTAGCCACCAGCAACTCAGCAGGTGTTCTTTTCTTCACTTGTGAATACAGGAGCAGATCATTACAGTAAATTACCTTGCCTGTTAATTGTAAATTGTTGTCTTCACTTTTTTAAAATAAATGTCATTACTGAATGAACAGCCTTGGAATGTGAACTTCCCGCTGTCTCTGTCTCTCACTCACGCCTCTGGACACGTCTGATCTGCCTACTGCGAACAGAAGGGTTGGTGCGCCGTGTGGGTATGATATCAGCTCGCTTCATAGTCCAAAGCGCCATGTGTGCGATATCTGTGTGGTGCACGTTGCATGCGTATAACCCCTGTGAGCTACAACATGTTTTACATTCATCTAGTAGTATCTAGGAAAATTGGTCTGGGGTTTTCAGATGGACTAGGAATGCATTATTATTTTTCTCTATTTAAAATAATGTGAAATAGACTTGGAATGCAAATTTTCAGCATATTTACCATTTTCAGCCACCAACTGACTTTGCAAATCAGGGGACTGCTGTATAAACTTGTTCAATAAGCACTGCATTTTTCAAAAGCGTCTTTTATAAACATATCCAGAGACAACTTTAAAGTAAAATAATTCTGCACAGACATTATTAAATGATTTTATCACTATGTAATAATTATAAATTATATATAATTGCAAAATTTAAACATACATGTATACACAAAATACAAATATCCATACATCCATCTGTCCATCCATTCATTCATCTTCCTTAATTTCTTTACCATACTCTGGAATCACTGGGCCCTAGATCGTGAAACTACACCCTAAATGAGAAATCAGTAAAGACAAAAGGAGTGTGCGAAGGAGGTTTCTTTGCAGGGGCAGGGTGCCAAGCGGAAGGGCATGGGGAAGGAGGCCAAGAGTAGGGGAAGGAGGACAGGGAGGGAGAACCAGAAAAGCAAAGACTGAAATGAAGGGACAAGACCCATGACTATCGTGATTTTCCTCAATGTCAAATCACTTCAACAAGCTCTGCAGGGGTGGTGTGCACTGGTTTACCTGCAATTACAACCACGGCATCAAGCCGGGCGTGTTGATCCTGCTGCCATTCCACGTAAACCTGTTCTGCTTTCCGTAGGCAGCAAACTCCCAGAGGAAGGAAGTTAGCTCAAACTTCTCATGACAATTTTTGTCCTGGATCCCAGGTTGTCAGCACTGCAGGAATATACTTTGTGATTCCACAGAAAAGCACAAGGCAGCAACTCAGAATACAGTGCAAACAGTAAAATTTTAATGTTGCAAGTTTGTGATTTACAGCGCTGGAGCTTCAGAGGTGCAGGCAGTGAGTGTGCAACAAGGGTGCAGGGGTTAGTACATGAGACAACAGTCTCAGGCGGGCACTTCAACACACTGGGATGTCTGTCAAAGTTTCAGGTCCAAGTCTTAGAGACCCCAGCACACTGTAAGGAGAGGTAAATGGGTCATCGGTGGTTAGCGGAGATGGGACCAGTGGCTTGGGTGCTTGTTCCTTCCTTTTGTTATGTCATAATATAGCTGCATGTGCCACAGCTGTGTAAATTTTTTCTAACTATCTCCTTAAATGGATAAAATGCTTTTGGGGAAAAAATAGACATTCTGTTAGTGTCTTAAATAAATATGGACAAAATATGATTTGTACAGAATGTAGAATATTTTACGAATGGAACGAAAAATAAATATCACAGAGTACACCAAATCTTCAAAGGGAGAAATATTGTAAAAGTGTCAACTGTCAGATGTTAAATTTGGAAAGAAAGGATCTTGCCGGCTTGGCCTTCTGTTGTTGACTTGTATGCTAGCTTTTTAATCTGTTTCTCACATCTTTTGCTCTTCTCTGGAACTCTGATGGCCTTCAGTGATCCAGATATTAATAAGTGATGGCATAAATGGAGTCAGATCACAGTCGCTGGCAAGAACAAGGTGACAGAGAAAAAAAAATGCTCACTATGCTTTTTACAATCCCATTTTTTGACATTTTGGTCCAGGACTTTGGTTTTAGTGACTTTATCGGCACCCACTTAAATCGAAAAATATGCTTTTTAATGGGACATTTTAGTGCGCACACAATAACATGTTTACACCGTTACACTGATGTTCTATAGGAAATGGCTTTCATGTGATGTCGTCATTTTGTCACCATGACACCACCTATGTTTCTCTCGGAACCCAGTCTACTGCAGAGAAAGGATGAAAGATAGAGAGAGTGCTTGAAACGCATTAGCCTGCACTGCGAGTGAAGTGGTAGGATGTACCACTGGTATCCCGAATTAAGAGATACCTTTACATTTTAAATTAAGCGTGAGAGAAAAGCAGAAAGCATATAATAATATTCTCACAGATGAATGAACATGACAAAAGGTCTGTCGGTTTTCCTGCAAGTGGTTTTTTTTTGTCTGTCTCTCACTTCCAAGTGTAGCAGTTGCATCAGAAGCTGTTTTGGTAACTGCAAGCAAGACAGGAATAAGCCTAAGCATTGGAAATATTCAGTACTGAACAACTTTTTTCAATTAACTTCAGATGTAGTTTTCTTAACTTTGCAATTATAGTTTATTAACAAGATGTCAACATAATATGAACATGACAGGTATCAGGTCAAAAATGCATGATTTATAGACATAGAAGTTTTTATTAAAGAACAAACTGCAAAAAATAAATGAGTGCAGGAATCAATGTAATGTGTTGAGTACAGTAAAAGGATCATGTGCCACTTAGGATAGTTCAGCTAGACTCTAAAGGTTAATTTCCTTCATCATAAAGTGAAAAAGTCCTAGAAGCGCATCTCATTAAAAAGCTGCTTCTTACTGCTTTTCTCGGGAGACAGGTTTAAGTCCAAATGAGTTGAAAGCCTCAGTCTCTTTCAACCAGCTGTTTCCATCTTTAATTTAACAGTTCAATTCTGAAATTTCAATTCTCAGCTGCTGTCGCTCTACACGTGGCCAAAAGGGAGAACCGGGGCCATAAAAAGATTTATGCCAGTTGTGTGGATAGCTGTGGAGGGGTTTTTGCTAAGCGTAACCACAACAGCTGAAGAGTAGAATTGTCTGAGTTCACTGAGCGGTCTAAAGCTGCTTGTGTGACTTGGCGCAACAGCATATGTCCACTGGGTGGAACCCAGGTCAAACCTAAGATTTTACAAGTTAGAAGCTCTTATTGATCACAGCAGTAGCATCAACGCAGAACATTTATGGTGTTCATGGGTCCAGGAAATATGACTGTATGACACTGTCATTATGACAATAAACCAATTGTTCCCCAAAAGGAAGGCGAGTTGCCCAGCTAGGTGGGTAATACTTCGTACTTTCCGCAGAACCTATGCCAAAATGGATGTCAGTAAAGGGGAGGAAAAATACCACAGCTCCTAACTAACAAAATGTTACCTTAACAAGGTAAAAGTGCATCAAAGCCATCCAGATGAAAAGCCAGCTATGTTTCTCGGTCGCATAATCACAATGAGAGCGAATACTAACTAAAACAGTGTTGCTAAATTCAAATAGCTGAAGAAAAATGTGAGCTTGTATCTCCACTTGTGTGTTTTGCTGCCATCAATGATATACACTATCCAGACCATCTCATCCGGACCACGCTGACTGTTCATTGTGGTATCCCGGACAATTTGGTCACCCATACAGGGTAGAAGGTATATTGTTCCTGGGAGGTAAGCTAAAGCATTTTTCTGTATACAGACATCACCATTCCTGTGTTTGAATGTTCTTGTTGCCATTTTGAAAAATCTTCATGGTCTCCCGTGCTACGAGTGACCTCAACATGGGTTACTTTATGTTCCCAGCACAACTTAAGAATCACTAACCTTATGGCCTAGGTACATATGTAAAGAGGAGGGATCAAGTATCTCATTGAACAATGACATCAGAGCTTCTCATCTCAGCAGGTTCACCACATACCGAAGATCCCGCTTCTTCCCTGAACAAACAGACAAATAAAGATAAAACATGGGGGGAAAAATGCAGTACATTGCTTTCCAGTGGTTACTCATACACTATTTAAACCCACAGATACTCTTGCTTGGAAGAGGCCAGGGAGACAAACAAGGGTGAGTGGAAGTGGAAGTGGAGCCCACCTGATTATTATTATTGACTTGAGGAAGCTAGACCCCTAGTAGCAATCCCACATTACCAACACTGCTGGGTTTCGGGCGCATCTTTGATTGATAATGATGGTGTTTTTGTGCTAAAAATAAGCTTTTATCCTCTGGCACCCTTTGCTGTAGCTCTCTGTGTCCATGGTCACAGTGGCAGCACTTGCACACTGACCCAGACACGCAGGTTAGGAGTGAGAGGTTATTGCAGCTTAAACCTGTTTCAATAGAGTACAAAAGCAAAAACATTTTAGGCCATTATTTCTTAACAGCTGGAAGTACAGTTTTACCCTGGGAGTTCCATCTTTCTGTGGTGTCTAAAGCATATTTATACAGTTGAGCACTAATCCATTCAGGAAGAACTCAAGTAGCTGAAGCAGGTTATCTAAAACAAATAAACGCTACAGAACTGTGAGAAAACCATCAATTCACATAATTTGTATATCATCTCATATTAATCAAAAGGGAATTTTACATAGATTTAACTGTATAGCTTACAGAATTGACAATATTAATGTATCAACTTAACATGTAAATGAACATTATTTCAAAACTGGTTATTATTAATTATTTGGGGGGGGGCAGATTTTGTGTTAGATTTTCATATTTCGTGTAAGCAATTTGATTAAAAATATTAATTTATTTAGCAGTGTTCACACTGATTTAAACATTTTTGTCTACTTATGTAGCCTGACATTTCCCTGGGTGAAATTTTCAAGGGTCCAACGTTTTTTGCTCTTCATAGAACAAGCAGCTATCAAGTACATATATAAACCACTGTACTCCCTGCTGCCAGTTACGTCCCATTACCATCGGACTTTACAGTACAGCACATATTGAGCAGTTTATGGCAGAACACCCTGTCTTTTGGTGGGCAAACAATAGTACATAAACAGCAATCAATCATCGGTCAGTAGCCAGGAACACAGACGTTTCAATTTTTATGGCCCATATTTCTTCCCACTACCTTAAGTTAAATTCTATATACATTTAGCTTTTACAAAAGCATCGGAAAAGTAGTACTATTATTTCCCAGCAACCCCATCAGTCAATCCCAGCATCTGTAGTTTGCCTGAATAGTAGCTGAAAATGTTCCTGTCCACTGATATTTCAGAGAAAACCTCAAACTCTCTAAGTCCTGAAATAGAGGCAGAAATAATTTTGAGCCCCTTTTCTATTTTTCCTAGTTTATGTGCTTTGCTATTGAGGGTCGGGAAATGTAATTGCAAAGTTCTGCTGAGCTTCATTGGCTACTTCCTTTTCAATTTGACGTCAGTTTAATATAAATATTACCACAGCGCTATTATTTATTGCATAAACCACTTTAACAACTCCACAATAAAACCTTAACATACTTCAGAACTCCCCGATGCTTCCTGTTTCGCGATTGTATTAGGAGTGTGTGGGTGACAAAATGATAGGTGTGCATAAGTGAGGGGGAGGGGGACGCTAACATAAGTGCTTTGAAATCTTCTGGAGAATGTTCTTTTGCCCACATCTGACCTTCAGTGATAATTTCTTTTTTCATTTTCAAGACCTCTTCTGTATATTAACATTTTTGCATCACAGTAAACCCTGTAATTAAAATATGAAAACTTATTTCACCATTTTTAATCAAGGAATATGTGACAAGTTCAATTATGCCATTTGTGTTACATATGGCATGTTTTTTGGTGACTGGAATAAATTGCTAATGCCTACCATATTCAAAACAAAATTCAGATTAATGCCATTCATTGTTATAACTAATAATTTAAGATTAGTTATGTATGACTATTAAAAGGTTTAGTTTTTTAGCATTTGCCCTGGCTAAATAATTTATCTTAATCTTCTTTTTATAGGACAGTATCATAATTATATTGGCTGTCACCAAATAATTTTGTGAAATATAAATCAAAATCCTCATCAATTCTTATTTTAGTGTCTTGAATGAATACATACATACATACACACACACACACACACACACACACACACACACACACAAATATGTTACCATTAACCACTTTATCCTGGTCAGGGTCAATGCATCTTTAAACTGGAGCACCCAGATGAAACCCACGCAAATAGAGGGAAAACATGCAATCTCCACACGGAGTGAGCTGGATTTGAGCCCGGAACAGCCCGCTAGACAGTTTTTATATCTCTTAAGATAATTGCTATTTAATGCCCTTTTAAGCATTAAGCTCTTTTTCATGACTTTGTACTTGGCTTGTGCAAATACACATTAGACAGTCTTTTCTCTGAGTGTATGTAGGCGTGTGTGTGACGGGGCCAGGCTTTGATGTGCACGTGCGATCGATGTGCCTGATGTTCAGACAGCCTTGAGATGCAACGCCTAACTGACAGTCCGCTGTACCTCAGCTCTGCTCCACTGCTCAAGGACCACTTTAACACACCTTACTTGAGGCACAGTGTATTTAACCTTACAGCTTGTTTTCATGCATCGTACGTACCTTCTTAGATGGAAAGTGTGGAGGAACTTGGAAGCAAAGAGAATACTGGGAAGGACAAGGTCATCCTGAGCTGGACTGACAACATGACGGGGGGGGCAACGTTTTTTAAAAAGCAGACCGCATGGTTTCCGTCTGTCAGCCAATGTACAGACACAGCCTTGAACCTCCTTGGACTTCCATTTTCGCCGTGAGCATCACACAGATGACAGCAACCTGGAGATGCAGGGCACAGAGGTTTCAGAAGCCTGGATGATAATAAGCAAAAACAACACCAGCAAACATTCAGGATATTGACTACAGGCTCAGTCCACAATGCAGCCTTTAAGGGAAATGCATATCCACACATTTTGAGACTCAAAAGTAAACCTGGTGGCACAACATCCAAGATGTGTAGCAGTACTGTGTCAAAAGTTGAAACTTTATTTATTTAAAACACAAAAACAGCCCCAGCTCTGAGCAATTTCCATAACAACCCCCATTTTGACAAACGGCTATGTGCTAAGTGTGTTCGCCTCTCTGGGTTCTTTCGAAGGTTCACGCATCCATCTGTTCACAGGGAACTGTTTGTCATTCACAGTCACAGCGGGGCACTACAAAAAACTCAGTGACAAATGCATCTGAGCCTGATGTTTGTGCCCGGTGGAATATGATCAGAGCCCTGGAGGCCTGAGAACAGGAGCTGGATTCTACCCCACATCTTCTGTGCTGCAGACCATAAAAAAGGTGTTTTGTGTGAATGGTGTCCTTGCAAAAGATTTCCACTTGTAGGCTATGCTTTTAAAGTACTGGTTCAGCAACAAAATGGAAAAATCTGCTCTGGAAAAAATATTCAAAAAAGACACGGGTTATTCTCAGGATTTTCTGTTATTATTAACAGGAGCTGCTACGCGTGGTGGCGATGCCTCTTCGTTAGTAGTTATAATTCAAATTATTAGCTATTCGTTAAAAACTGAACTGACTCCTTACAAGCCACAGCAGTGATTAGGGGGGCATTTCAGGGCGGGGTCCTTCATCGGCCGTACGAGGTGGGGATTCGAACCAACACGCAGAAGGCGACCGCGCGAAGCGCGAGACCAGCCGCTGTCGCCGAAGCGAACACGGAATAACGTGCAATTCTTCCGGAAAACATGTGTTTCCAGCTCGGAACCTGGGGTTTAAAACACGGCATGTTGGTAAAGTGGGACCGCTGAGGAGGAAAGTCGATCCAGAACCGCAGGACTGTTTTTTTTTTTTTTTAAATGAACCATTAATGTATGTATACTTGATCAGTTTATATAACTGCCTGAACTTGTGTTTTTTTCACCAGGTTTCTTGCTCATACACACGGAAGCTCCGTGTAGCTTTTTTAAAAATTTGACACAAACGCGATTTCTGAGGTAAAACGAACGGGAGTTTTTCTCCCCCGTCGCCTGAAACTGTTCGCTTTCAGTCAAACGCGCCTGCCCTCGTCTGACGGAGCGTTTCTGGTTCTTTTTCTTTAAGTTACCAGGCAGCGGGGAAGATCTCGGCTGGGTGTCCGGACTGAGCGTCTCGGGTCTCGGCTGAAGAAGCGCTTCGGTCTCCGAGCGGAGCCGCGCGACGAGGACGAGGACGGCGATGAAGCGCGGTGCGGGTGACGTCAGGAGCTACGGACGGCGGACACCAGCGGGCTCTTTAACTGCCGCCAGCGGGGCTCGCGCGAGAGTCTCCGTGGAGCGCGCGAAACTTGGCCGGCGTCAATGAGAGGGACCCCGACGACGGGCGCCGGAGGGATGAATCACAGCAAGTCGGGCAACTCGAGCGCGAGCCCCCCTCCCGGCTCCATGGACGAGCTGGTCATCACCTCCACCTTCGGCACGCTGCTGTCGCTCGTCTACGTCGTGGGGGTCTCGGGAAACGTGTACACGCTCATGGTGATGTGTCACTCCATCCGCTTCGCGACCCCCATGTACATCTCCATCATCAACCTGGCGCTCGCGGACCTGCTGTACTTGTCCACGATCCCGTTCGTGGTGTGCACCTACTTCCTCAAGGACTGGTACTTCGGGGACGTGGGCTGCCGCATCCTGCTCAGCCTGGACCTCCTCACCATGCACGCCAGCATCTTCACCCTCACGGTGATGTGCACCGAGCGCTACCTGGCCGTGACCAAGCCTCTGGACACCGTCAGACACTCCAAGAACTACAGGAAGACCATGGCAGGTGGGGTGTGGGTGCTGTCGCTCATCCTCACGCTGCCCATGATGATCATGGTCAACCAGACCACCAAGCACGCTCAAGGCGGGGTGAAGCGCATGTGTGCTCCCACCTGGGGTCCAGAAGCCTACAAGATATACCTAACTGTACTTTTCAGCACAAGCATCATGGCCCCCGGGTTGGTGATCGGGTATCTGTACACCAGGTTGGCCAAAACCTACTTGGAGTCCCAGAGGAACTCGGTAACTAAGGGCAACAAGCGCTCCCCAAAGCAAAAAGTTCTCATCATGATCTTCACCATCGTGCTGGTGTTCTGGGCGTGTTTTCTGCCCTTCTGGATCTGGCAGCTGCTGCCCTTGTACCACAAGCCGCTGCAGATGGCCTCCCACACGCACACGTGCATCAACTACCTGGTGGCCTGTCTCACCTACAGCAACAGCTGCATCAACCCGTTCCTCTACACGCTGCTCACCAAGAACTACCGCGAGTATCTCAAGAACCGCCACCGCACCTTCTACAGGTACACGTCCTCCTTCAAGAGTCGCCCGCCCAGCTTGTACTCGTGGGGCAAATCCGCCTCGTCCAGCAACCAGATGGACTTCAACTCGGAGAACCTGGTGATGGCGCCGCTCAAATGCCACCTGTGATGTGCCGCGCGTCACGGGGTTCGTCTCCAGGTAAGAGCCGCTCCACCCGCCCCCCCGGCTTGTCTACGCCCTCATTGTCCCATAGAAATACTGTCGCTCCTTCGCCCGGAAAGCTGTTTCACGAGAAGCGCCACGCGCTCGGAACGTCGCACCTGAGAGTACAGGTGCGCGCTTGGACCCGACGCGCACACTTTAAAACTTTTACACACCTTACAAATGTGACGCTGAACGGTGTGGATATAAAACGGTAATAATCATATTATTTCTGGAGATAAATTTCTTCACGAAAACGTTAGACTGGAAAATATATTAAAGTGCAGCTTTTTTGAAGTTTCTTTCTTTGTCGCCGTGCAAACGCCCACGTTCTGTGAAACACGTGTTAATATTTGCAGCATTTGCAATATGACGTGCAGTTTGTAACATCAAACAGTATAAAATGTTCAATCATCACTTTTTATTAGAATATCGATTATATAATGTTCGTTAATATTTTGAGATCACATCACAAAACATCTGCCCACGAGGACCATCTGCTGCAAAGGGTGACCAGAATTTTTAACCAAATTGGACAAATTATCGGTGCAAATGCGGTCATTACATTCTTTGCCTTCCTCGTTCATGCATATGCAGAAAGGGAACAACTGTATTATCCCCTTGTCTGTGATTTTTTTTTTCCTTTGTCTGTAGTGCAGAACAGATCTGATGTGCTGGCGGGGGGCGGTCCACGCGCCGTGCGCCTTTCATCCATCTTGGACCGTCCTGTACATTTTCATTTATTTGCTGTGATTTATGGGACACGCGCGTGCAAATGGGCCGTTTGTCTTGTTAAGCGCCGGAACGTATTTGGTCGAGGAAATTTACAGCGGCTTGGGGTTCGAGACCAGATTTACTTCAACATGATATATTTACAAAATGTGCTGCAAAATCTTTACATTTAATTAGACCGGTTACGACCCCATGTGTCCGGGGGTGTAACTAACTGTCTGGAGGGCCGTGGTTAGGATGGGGACGGAAAGAAAGAGGTTAAAAAAGGAGGATATGATGTAAAAGTGATTTGATGTGTACAAGTGGAAGTGGGTAATAGTAAAAATATATATTATACACATCAAAACAGAAAGGCACGCGGGGAAAGGAACGTGAAAGAACGAATAAAAACCAAACGAACTAGCTGGAGTAGCGCGAAGTTTAATAAAGAGAACCCGAAGGGCACACAACTTAACTAACCTGCACTACCTACCCGAACCAAAACGCACAGGTAACTCGCTCGTCGTGCGCGAGCGCAGCTGTGTGTCACGTGACGCTCTCGCGCGTCCGCTGTCCCCACATGACGGTCAACCCCGGAGTTCATACGAACGACACGGGGGGCAAACTGGAAGAGGGAAACACCTGGACGTGCAAGAATGTAACACGACGAATATGAATCAGATTTTAACAAAAAGAAACAAAAAGTAAGTCGCGAAACTAAACGACGTCACCGGCCGATTGAAATCGGGCCGCCTTGAATTTGATTGGCCGGGAGGGTGGTTGTGACGTGAGCAAAGGTGATGATTGGCAGAATGACGGACCACTGGTAGCCGGGAGTCTTTAAGCAGATAAATAATCCAGCAGAGACAGTAGAAAATATATCAGGAGGTAACCAGACTTTGGATCCTTACAGTCTTTTTGAGACAGATACTTTGGAGTATGTGTGCATGTATGCGCTTAAGTCAACTTTTTTATTGATCTTGATAATACGTACAAGTAGACAGTACAGCGAGACCCGGCACCTCCATCTACATACGGAGGGTCACAAGGTCATACAATATTGTCTAATAACTACCAGAAGGGTGTCCACACACTCCAAAGTTTTGACTTATAGTGTAGGTCAAATGAAAGTGAAACACTTCAGACGTCCGCATATTTACAGAAGGAACTTCAGCTGTAGAGCAGAGCTTTAAAACACGTCATCAAAAAGAGCGTTTGGGTTGTGGTTTAACAGCAAAAATAGAAGGTGACAGAACAAACTTCACACTGAAGGTCTTTTGAGTGGTTACGTGAACTTTCTTCCAATAAGCTTATATTTTGTCACAGTCCCAGAATCGGGGCATCAAAGTGTAACCTAAAACACACCTGTGATCTCTCTGGAAACAGCCTCCGGAGACACATCGGGGAAGGTAGATTCTGCTGATGAGCTTGAAATCTTGCTCCTGGATGCCCGGGAAGGTGCTGCTGGGAAAACTTTTGTACATATAACTGACTACTGAGGTCCAGAAGCCTACAAGATATATCTAACTGTACTTTTCAGCACAAGCGTCTGACTACTGATGATCACTGAAGGACACGTCCAGCTCACGACCTCACATCTGACTCGCTCTGGAACCACAATGCAAAAATTCAACATTTAGATTCCTGGTTTAATCACGTGTCCTTCTTCTCAGTCCATTACCCTGTGGATTAGCTGGAAACTGTTGGGATTAATGTGAGACCACCTGTGCTGGTGAGATATTTATTGCAAGATTAAAAAAATAGCCTGAATTACATAAATCTTCTTTTACATTTTGCCATAGTTATTTGTATTTCTGAATAAACTGGACGTAGTACTTTCTTAATGGCTTTGAAATACTTATTTTCTTGTAAAGCTCTGCCAGATGAATAGAAGAAATCTTTATCAGGATAAATGAGTGGTCCAACAATCCACGGTTTTCAATATTTTATTGATAGTAATTACATTTGGCAAAAAAGATTTTCGTTAGTTCTCGCTAATATAGAAAAATGTTCATTTTGCGCAAGAAAAATAGAACAGATTCCTTTTCGTCAGTCAGGAATATCATGCTGGCAGTTTAATTCTCCAGGGGTCTGAACATTTTTTAAAGGCATTTTAAGTTGCACTTTTTAAAGGGGAAAAAGGTCAACTTTTGTTTTCTTTAAAACGTTTGCTGTAATGTAATAGAGTGAAAAACACATCAGTTTGCTTACAACTGGAAAAATGGCTTTGGCATCAGCATCAACAACAATGAACCTTGACATATAACTACAGTTTTGCCTTCATGCGCTTCTTTTAATGAGGAACGTTCAGCGGTATGAATATATCTGACATTTAGTCGAACTCCTTGCATCCGGAAATTGCTGTTCAACGACAATGAAATAACGGCATTTTTTCGATTTAGCGCAATTTATTTGTCCCCGACGCGCGGCCGTATCGAACAATTGCTTATGGATATTTTTCTTGGCCAGGGGCTTCCGAAGTGGTCTTTCGATGGAGTTCAGCATCAGCGCTTAAGGTGTGAAAGATCATCGACTGCATCAGCTCTCCTCGTAGCGGGTTTGTGGAAAAGGTCACCAAGGCCGCGTCTGCCGCTCGCCCTTGATGTCAGTAACCCGGAAAGTTTACCGGTGTTCTCCGCATTGACGTTTTCATATTACCGTTTGTACGACACTAACCCAACACTCGGTCAGACTTGTTCTGAAGAACCTGTAGTGACACCAAACCGACCACCTTTCCATTAATAAAGCTGATTTGTCTTTTGAGTTGTGACAAAAAAAATACTTCTTATAAAACAGCCAGAAGTAAAAACACTCAGTCGTGATGCCCATTTATGGATCAGACCGTATAAATTGATCTTTTATCTAAACTTATCTTGTAGGGCAGTTTGACTGATAGCGTTTATGAAGCACAACTGTTCAAACCCCCCACTATTTCTCTGTTGCTTGAAAAATACTCCTGTAAGTAACATACAATCCTGTGCAAAAGTCTTAGGCACCTGTGGGAAAAACGCTATAAAGTAAGGATGGTTCCAAAAATAATGCCATGAATACTTATTAATCAATAAACCTTCTAAAAAGTGCAGGAGACAAAAAAAACCTCAGTCAGATCAATATTTGGTGGGACCAGCTTTTGCCTTTAAAACACCATCAATTCTCTTATGCAAACTTGCATGCAGTTTAAGGTGGAGGTTGGTAGGTTCTTCCAAACATTTTGAGGAACTGGCCACAGTTCTTCTGCAGACTTTGACTGTCTCTGCATGTCCTCCCAGACTGACGTGATCATGTTGAGATCAGGGCTGTGGGGACCAGACCATCTGTTGCTGAAGATAGTTGTGTATGACTGAGATTGGGTGTTTGAGGTCATTCTCAGGCTGCAGAATGAATTTGGGACCAACCAGAAACCTCCCTGATGGTAGATAAGAATCTACCTGCACTTCTCAACACACATTCAAGTTACATGACCTTTGCACAGTACTGTGTGTGTGTGTGTGTGTGTGTGTGTGTGTGTGTATAAATAATAGTACAGAATCTGTGTGCAGCTGTCAGGTTTAACAACTGCCCATCCAGTGGGGACCCCAGGAAATATGTACCACGGTACAGGGTACAGCCGGAATAGGATGCCAGTCCGCTGGAGAGCGGAGACCTTCGGTCTCTCGCTCGGTAACAGACTGTAAGGTTGGCTTAGAGTCATCAATTCCCTGAACTGCTCAATGGCAGAAACCCAGCTGTCTGAAGCCGATGGTGATGGTAGAATTGAACCTCACCTTCTGAAAGCGAGTATAACTCTAGTTACTCTTCAAACGCAGTGAAACCAGGGTGAGAACTGGGGCTTGTTGAGGCCTGGGTGCAGACCAAGCGTGGTGCTACCCAGAAGGAACTTTCTAAGCAAGGAAGCACAACCGGAATTTTCAATTTGGCACTTAGAACTCCGGTCCAATAACAGATCAAGATATCAGATACATGAAAGGCAGAACAAGATGCAGAAAAACGCAGATTTAATAGACTTATTATCGTTTATTTGCAGCGTTCATCCAAGTTTGAGTTCTAGGAACCGCGTGTGTCTTTTGCGTACTTTTTCAAAGCGCCAAACCAGCAAAGCTCATGTCTGCCAACCATTTATGGGCCGCGGGCAAAGCTGGAGGATCCAGGTCTCCACCGAAGCCACGGAAAGAAGCTCTAAAGCTGCATCACGTTCCTGGGACAAAGAAATGACGTTGGCCAAATGGAGGTCGCCCCACTCCCGCATATTTCCGTAGCCAGGTTTTGCACACCGGCTAAATTGCCAAAACACGTGCCGGCTAGTGTGTTTGCGGGCGAATCACGACACGAGCCGATCTTAACAGGTCTGATATGTCAGAATGTCAAAGGACTAAGCCGTCCATCAGCTCACGTAGTCCGTGTTGTGGCCGTATCTCTGTTGCCAGGTGGGAAGGCTGATCGAGGGTCTTACCTGACATGAAAGAAGTAGTTAATGTAAATCCTCCCCTTGGGGTTAAAACACGGGTTCCCGTTCGGAGTGGGAAAACAAGACACAGTTTGATTGTTTGACAAATACATGTTGGACTGAGTGAAAACCTGCTGTATAGATTTAGCTGTTACGACACACAGAGAAACAAAGGCGATTCAATCCGGTAAGGAAAGCGACGTGTTCGGCAGTATGAACGCGAAGGTTGGCGGCGTGGCTGCGAACCGGCCTTGAGGGATCGATGGCGAATAGTCACGCGCGCTGCGGGGGGGGGGGGGGGGGGC